>UELX01000408.1:0-82560 GCA_900480035.1 Eupelmus urozonus | reverse complement strand
ATATTACCTTTCTAAATTTTACTTTTCTAATATTTACCTTTCGAGATTTTAACTTTCTGAATTTTTGACCCCACCCACTTCTTGCGTTGGCTGCCCCTCTTTTTTCCTTACGTCGTTTGCGAGGCATTTATTTATTCTGTTGACCTGGTATGGAAATTGGATTTTTAAAAGGGATGTTTTTTCGAGGGGGAGAGGGACGAGGGTTTATAAATTAAGATAATTAGTAGCGGAGGTTTTGAAATGCAGTAGAATAGTTTGATTACGCTGTGCGAAAAGCGTATGGGGATGGCGTCTGTGTCAATAGCGGCACCGCAGCAATGTTTCGTTGTTTATTTTAGATTTTAATATACATCGGCAGTATCTCGTTCAAATTAATTCTGTGTGAATAAAAGAATTAATAATTCGCATTATAATTAACTTTGATGAAGATTAAAAAAATCTTGTTCCTAAAATTGATGTACACAATAAATAGGAATTTAATAAAACTTGAATTTCTTTTTAAAAAAATATTGACTTTTTTCATTTGGTCGTGTATTTAGGTCACGTAAAAAACAATGGTGAGAAATAAAACCAGCAATGTACAATAAAACAATTTTATTTTGAGATGTATTTGCCACTGTAAACATTAAACTGGTCTACTAAAAAATAAAATAATATTGTCACTTTGTGTTCCATTTAAAATAGATTAGTTTATTAGAACAATTACACGTTTTTTCATACAAAACTTTCATAGAAATACTTCTTCAAGTTAAGAATAGTTAATCCTAATTAAACTTTTTATTTTATACAAAAGATTAGAAAATCTATATGTCGGAATAATTTGTTTTTTGACACGCTAGCTTACTAATGCGCATGATGTTTGAAATTCTGGAAGCGCGTATCTCGAGCTGTCCTGATTCTAGTGTTCAATACAGAGACTGGACAAAATGGGAGAGGTTCCGAAGGAAAAGCGAAAAATTTGAGTCGCACGTGATTCGATTGAGGGAGAGAGAGGGAGAAAGAGAGTACAATGAAATCGCCGATTGATTTGGTTCGGTGACCGGAATTGCAGGAGCACAAATATTCCATTTGTAGCGCCTGTCGCAACAAATGAAACGCCAAATTCCGAAGTCTATTTGTCTATTCTGTTCGATATTTATTTATTTTCTTTTGATAAAAAGTGGTTACATAAAAATGTACAAGTTTGATTAGTTGTAGTTTTTTTTTTCTTGAAAAACAAAAAGGCTAATGAGCGTTATTAAGTTTTATAACACCATTGTGTCGTGACTTAATTGCATGATTTAGTAATGTGACGTCATTGCTATGGAGTTCTAAGTGTTGTTGCATCTTGACCTACGAACATTATTAGAAAGAAAATTCTTTTGTCGTTCAACTGATGAACTACTACATTCAAGTAGTTAAAATGCATATAATTCGATCATAATAATGTATTCAAATCGAGAAGATATATCATTACATTTAAATCATACTAAAATTAAGAAATTGAAATAATATTAAATGTAATGTGATTTATATCAGGCAATTATTAATACGATATTTTTAAAGTAGAATTAAATACTGATATAATTGCTGTAATTTTATCACTAAGTATTTACAATTTATCAGACATTCCTTCAGTCCAAATTTTTGAAAAAGAAATTACTTTCTAAGTTTTTATTTCGCTATTGAAATTCTATAAGTAACAATTATAAAACACCATTGATCCTATAAACTCCGTACTTATTAAACGGAAGAATTAAAACAATTTATAAGTTCCTCAGCGAAAATTAAATGAAATTAATAAACAGCCAGCAGCAATTATTTTCTCCACGGAGCAGCATTTTCTAGCCGCAAAAGAGGCAATCGAACCGAAGGAGTCGAGTGCCTCTAGGCGGATATCGGCACACTTTTAATTGCCAGGAGTATGCAGCTTCATCCCGGCGCGATTATCGGAAAAAGCATGACAAAAAAAAGGGCGTCGTGTGACTTTTCGTTCGTGGCTGCGATGACGAAGGCGAGGGTTGACGCGATAGGGTCGGGTTGCACTAGCGTACGCCAGCTTTCACGTTTGCGTATTTCACTTTTTTTTTTTGCTTTTGCTTTTCGTTGAACTATTTATGGATTTATTAGATCCAGTTGATTAGTACGTCAATTCAGTTTAATGCGAGAGTGGGTATTTATAAGAATGAATGTTAGATTCGTACCTTATTTTATACGTTAAAATAAAAAAATTTAACAATTAAAAAAATGTTATTATTATTAAAAAAATTACTGATTTCCCCACAACGCATCAAAGTTTCAAAATAAAAAGTTTTTCTCAACTTTTCAACACAATTCAATCAAGTATCCGATCTACCATTCATCCCTTAAAGAAAAGTAATCAGCATACAGCACTGTTTTCTCCAATTCGTTTCCGTAAAAAAATCAACCTCTGCTCTTTCCCACTCGAGCCCGCACATCGCATTATTGTGTAACTCGGGCAGCGCTCCAGTCTCATATTTTCTCTCGCTCTTTTTCTCATCGCCGCGCGCCACCGGAGCTCTCACTCTCGTTCTCCTTTTTACCCGGCGCGTCACTCTCCGTTATTCCGTCTCTCCGTCTTCGCCGCATTCATTGTCTATTTTTTCCTCTTCCTCCTTCCCTCTCTCGCGCTATTTGAGCATGAAGGAAGGAAAAAAAAAACACTTGCTTTTCTGCCCGCGCTAATTGCCTTGTCACGAGGCAGGAGCGCTCATCCGCCGCAATACGCGGACGAGATGTGCGCGCGCCAGCGGCGATTGTCTTTCTGCAAGCTGCCGACGCTCGAAACTATGTAGCTCTGCATGCTCACAATGAAGCCAATGGCTGCGAGTCAAACGCGATTACCATTGTTCCTAGCGATTATCTCGCGAGTATTGGCTGGTTTTGCCCTGTGGATAGAGTTGGGATAATCGAATTTGGAAATTCAGAGTGCGAAGGCTGAGCGGTTGTTGCGGAATGAAAATGTTGGTTCTGGTTTTGACCTACTTGTGCGGAAGACGTATTGTTGGAGAGGCTGCTTGAGATGATAGTGTGCAGTATCTTATATGAATATTTTATTTTTACTTACTTAAAGTAAATGGTCAAATATTTATTTCTAGCTTTGTTTGCTCAGGTATTAAAATAATTTTTCAACTTTGGTATAAAAATTTTGAAAAACGTGTTCTGAAAAGTGTTTCGTCTAATTGAAACAGGCGATTAGCGCAACAAGCAGCACCAATTTTTCTCGTCATCCACTTATTTATAAAATAATAAAAATAAATTTTCCGCTAAACGTTGCACACCTCTTGCACAACCGACAGACCAAAAAGCTCCAACGAAAAAGCTAAGCGCAAACATCTCCCGTCAATGGGCCCCGAGAAAAAAGAAGCTCCAACCGGCAACCAGAATACCCGTTTGATGAAAATTTCATTGGCATTCCAAAGCCAATTCGGCGCTCTTCCTGCCACTTCTTATCCGGCTGGCGGCGGCTCTCAATCACGCGCAAAATTAGGAGGATTTTTAGGAGCGTCTGGCTTGCCGCGGAGGAAGTTGGCAGCTTCGGGCGCGTTTATGACGAGTAGCGAGCTGTGTATTGGCCCGGCTCTCCTCGTCGTCTCTCCTATCTGTGTCTCCTCTGGCTTCTTTCTTTCTGGCGCGGCCCAGCTTACGCTGAGAAAGATCGCCGAGATTTTATAGAAGTTAAGCCGAGCCTGACGCGCGCGGCGCGAGCAACCGGGGCCAAGTCGAGAGAGGAGCAGGCGATTCATTCTCTTTCTTCTCCAAGCGCGGGGAGCGACCGGACAAGTTATAAATAATTGCACGCGCCGCCGCAGGAGGAAGCCGATAATTTTACGAACGAGAGAGAAAGAGAGAAAAGAGCTAGGCGAGCGAGAGAGGTTAGGAGGAGTATGAAAGAAAGAGATGTTGTCGAATGAGCGGAGGGGTGTATGTATATGTGAAGTAACGAATGATTATTGTGTTTTGTTGAATTAATGGGATTGAATTGGTTGTGGATTTTTCAATTATGAAAAACGAGATCGTTTATTGATAGTGACTTAATAATAACCTTACTTTTATGCAAGGTTATGATATTTGCAATTATTCATTTTACTCACAAAAGTAATAGATATTATAAATAAATTATTAGAAATATTTCAATTTGTATTATTTTTTAATAATTATCTGAATAATGCAATCTTTTATACAAAACATAATTTAAGTCAATTTGTATAAGCTTAACGAATTCAAAACCTAATGTTTAAATATCATTTAAAGTTTTCAAGTCTGTACAAAATGAGTATAAAACTCTTTATATAAGTCCAAAAAGTTAACAATCATTAATAAAACCAAACAACTCATTAAAATAAAAAAGAAGCAATTTTTATTCTTTACTCTGACCTAAATGCCTCGTTAACCGCGCCATTATGAATTCAAAAAAATTCTTTCAAAAAGCTAGAACGCGAAAAAAATTTTGCGAAAAGAGCTTTCTCGTGCAGGAAGACGACGCGCGGCCAACAATTTCAAGGATGCCGAGAGCTACTGCCTCGCGGTGAAGCGAGGTGTATACACGCATAGCCTCCTTACTGAGGTGGAACTTTTCTGAGCTTTTTTAAGTGCAAAGTCATGCAAACTCGAGGCTTAACTCGATTAGGCTTTATAGTAACGAGGAATACTTGTTTTTGCCTTGATGAACTTGTACACGGATAATTACTCGGGGGAGAGAGAGAGAGAGAGAGAGCTAAGGTAAGGAGAAAAGTTTAATTTTTTTCAATCTGCTAGACCGTAATTGGTTTCTAATGTGTACAATTTAATTGCTTAATAATAAGCTCAGATTCAATGACAGTCTCTGAAATATCCAATGTAAGTGACAGTCTCAGAGCCCGTACGGAATAGCAGGGCAATGTAGGACGACTTTACTAAAGACAAAGCAGTGTAAAATCTTTAATTCACAAACTCGAAAATAGGTCTCAAAAGTTAGATCCAACGACTGGAAAAGGGAATTCCACGCTGGTTCACATATGAAAACAATGAAGATAAAATACAGTTGCGCAATGATTGTAAGCAGATGAAAGCAAATACACCCATCTCGGCCCCGCTCACGCGAGTGTATGTTACTTTTTTTCATTTCGGTTGGTTTTTCACCCCTCCGATATCGGCCACAAATATAGGTATAGACAGATACCTCGAATTCATCTGGCTGCATACACGAAATATAAATACAAACCGCGCCTTTGTTTGCCAGTTGCCGCTCACTCTCCCGTTTTCGCGCGCGCGCGCGCGCACGGTCGATTCACTTTAGTTGATAAAGTTACGATTTTTCTTCCGGCTAAACCGTATTGGCGAAACAAAATCGCTGCTTGATCGTTTGAATGATACGCGTGGGTGTATGTTAACAGATAAGCAAACATCGATATTTATTAGATTGAATTTTCGCTTTTTCTCGTGAAGTAATTGACTACTACACCGGAAAATACCAAAACTGGAACTCGCCACAAGGTCGGCTTGTATCCATTACGCAAAAACAAAAACAAACAGAAAATTTTTAATCAAAACTACATGTTCCAGGCGTCTATCAAAGCCTGCATGCAAGTGCGCACTCTATTTACTTTCCGTTAGCGCAAGCGTTTAAACGCCTCTCCCCCGACTGTTTACCCCAACAAAAAAAAGCGCAAGCCAGAAATGCAGCCGCGCAGCGCGCAAGCGCCCTCGAAAATTCCGAAAGCCAACTGCAGGCCACGCCAAGGGAGGCCCCGGCTCTCTCCCTCGCCCTGCAACAAACGCGCGAAAAATCGATGCCCTGCCCATCCCCTTTAAATTCCGCCGCCTCCGCGCGCATCCATCTTGGACCGGCGATTTTCGTCTCTATACTCCGCGACATCATCCCTCGACTCGCCCATCAGCTACACTACAGCTTCCGCTTTCCGCGAATCCTTTCATTCATGAAGCCGCACGCGCCAGTCACGCACATGCGTATAGCACGGCCGCGAGATCTAAGAAAAGGGCGGAACTGCGCTGCCGGAGATGCGCTCTCCCACGCGCATTTTCTCGCTCCCTCCGCGCGTATTGATTTATATAAAGCTCGCTCTCTCTCTCTCTCTCTCTCGGCTTGCTCGGCTCGCTCGCTCCGGCAAGCGCGCTGACATCATTTTTTAATTTACCCCTGCGAGCCGTGTATGGGGAGGGAGTTTGATAAGGTGTAGGAGAGAGCTCGAGGAAAATTAATTTCGTCTCGCGGGCGTTTATGCGCCTCGAGCCTCCCCGGAAACGCGGCGAGTTTATTTTTCCGGGCGGCCGGCTTCCAAGGAGCCGGATCGCGGAGATGTGTTTAACTTTTTAACCTAATTGGCCGAGTTGGGAGATACGGCAAGGCAGGGAAATGAGCGGCTCGTTTCGTTTGTTTTTCTTGTTGGCTTGATTTATCGGTTTGGGGGCGACTGCGCGAAGCTTCGGGCTGCGCGAGGGAGGGATCGTTTGTTAATTATGATTTTGTGTTACGCCGAAGTTGGGATTTTAATTCTGGTTATGGAGTAGTTTTACATAATTAAATTCTGGTTTTAATTAAGCAGGGAACTATTACCATGATTAATGTTAATCACGGCGGGGGCGAAACTTTTCTGCTTTCTGCGAATTTGAATTCGAAATTGTTGATCAACTTAATTAGCTTCAAGTTTTTTCATAAACCATTACCGAGTGTAATAAGCCTCGTGAAGTTATGAAATTGCCGCGGCACTCTATAATGGAGCGCTATACGCAAGGCCTCGGCGAAAAAAAAAAGAGACTAGTAAATGAATTATTATGATTGTCGGCGTATTAGTTCCACTTCAATCGATAAACTCGGCTATATAGTTTCACTTCAATCAATTCTTACAATGCCTTTTTACTCCGCAACTCTCTTTAACACTGCTCTTCTTTTTATTTAAAAAAAAGCTCGACTCTCAAGATTCGACTGAAAATAATTGACACTCGATCGGCAAAAGAGTTATTCGCGACGGCGTGCATATAAAATCTATAAAAAATGCACAATATTGAGCTCTCTCGCGGTAGTCGGCGTTTCGTTTTACGAGCCATAAAACTGGAAAATATGCAAATCCTTTGAAGAACGACTGCATACAAAGCGGCGATTAATCTTTTTTTCTCTCGCCTCGCGCACCTCCCCCAAAAGAAAATGTCTCGCTGCTTCTTTCCTTCTCAGCCTCGTTAATTTTTTTTTTGCGCGCCCCCCAAAAAAGACAGCCGCGAATCGAGCGATCGCACGCTCGGCCGCGCGCGCATTCGATTAGCCGCGAAATGTTCTGCTGGTAAATTAGCGGCTTGTTTTCTTGCGGCATGGTCGAGCCGGCAGCGCGAGCGATATCTCGCGTGTCATTAGAGTGAGGTATAGAGGCTCGCCTACGCCCCGAGTGTACGTGAACTTGCGCGCCGAGCGCGCTAAAAGCTTGCACTTTAGCAGCGCTGTGCTAGGTCGTGGACGCGCTCGTGATTTCTTCCCTGGGTCGGCCTCGCCCGTTTTTCAAGATGATGGAGGGAGAGATGTGTGTGGTGAGAGAGTGCGTTGAAAAGTTAATTTATGAATAAAGGTGGCTGGTTTTTTATGTAGGCGTTGAAAGTAATGTCAATGAACTGTTATATATGTTGTACAAAATTATAGTGATTTACATTCTCATTCCAGATGGTCAGAGCTAGGGTAAACTTAGTTGTCACTATATGAATACTTTTTTTCTCGAGACATTTGTGAAAATACCCCTTTCGCTCGTTTTTGCAAAAAAGCTATTTTAGCATACCTAAAGGCGACAATCTCATAAATCGTACCTCACAGATGCAATTTCAACAACGGCATCCAATTCAATTAAACCAGCCAATAACGAACGAATTTCCCACAAAAATTCTCAACCCAAGCCGTCCTTTTCACCTAGACGGTCCTACCTACCACTTCCCCAGCGGTAATCGAAACTCGTTTCAGTGATGCGCTTGTTTACACCGGTACGCGCGTCGAAAAAGTGGAAAGTTCGTTTGAGGTTTGGGCAGACGGAAAACGGACGCGAGAGGCCAGATGCATAAAAGAGGGGAGGCGAAGGAAGGGTGAAAGGTAAAAACGCAGCGAAGACTAGCGCGCTGCAGCTGCACGATTACAGCATAGCCGGAAATCCTTTTAATATGCACCGACGGCCGAGGGGTGCGACGGCATTTTTTCCTCTCTCGTCGCGAGAAAGCGAGACGACTCTGTGGCTGCGAGCTTCAATTGTGGTAGGTGAGTTTTTGAAAAACCGTTATTTACACGAGGGTTGTTTACGTTTTCGCGGGGAAAATGTAATTTTTGCGAGTAAATGTAAAACTTTCTCAATGGTAAAATAATGTTGAAGTTAACAAACACTCAAATAAGAAACTGAAATCAAAATCAAATTAATTTCCTAAACTAAGAAAGAGACTTTCTCCACTATCGATTTTTGGTGAAGTTTTAATTCTACCCCGGCGCTCAAAATCATTAAGCCGCAAGCTTCCACGAGCAAATAACCCCCAGACTTTGACAGCCGCATGAAAATGTAATGAAAACCGCTGCATGGAGTCTCGGGGAGCCGGAAGACATCGCCGCCGTCATCTCTGGCAAAGTGTGCACGCGCATTCACTGCGCTCCTCTCAATCGCATATACGCGAGAGTGCGCTTTTTGGCGGAAGAAAAGCGGATGCGTCGAGAATTCTGAAAAATTGTAAAAGCGGTGATTATATGCTCGAGACTGGAAAAATTGGAAAACAATGTCATTGTTTCGCCGCGGGAAGATTGAAAAGGGGGCTTCGAGTTTTTGAAAAAGCGCGCGCGCGGCTATACGTCATTTTTTGTGCAGGTGGGCGGAAGAGACGAGACGGTTGAAAAATTTGGATTAATAGCAGCCGCACGTTTGGTTTAATTGCGGGATGGACGGCGATGTTGAAGTAACAAATCGCCGGCTAATTTTCCGAGTATGTCTCAGTGTCGGAGAATGTTTAGGAGAAGATTAAAATGTTTATCGCTGCAGATGTTAGTCACTGCGCGCGTGTATTCTTAATACACTGGGGCTTATTGAGACTGTCCAGGAATAGTTTTGATGATTAATATCGACGGCGATAAATGTTTTAAGCGGCTCGTGTAAAATTTATCACGGCCGCGCGCAGCTGGATATTCGAAAATGCGTTTGAGAACAAAGTACATAAAACGCGGAGAGCCCGCGCAACTTATTAGATACTTTTTGAGCTCTTTTATAACGCACAAGTGGTTAAGTCGTTCTTCGACCTAGTTAAGAAATCGACCTGATATACGCGAGTATAAATAGCAACGCAGCTACTTCCAAAGAAGCTACGAAAGCTACTTTACACTCAAATCGTAATACTAAACGACAATTTATGATACCTCGATCAAATCAGAACTAATAAATTATATCCTTCAAGATCAAAACGCAAATTTCTTCTACTTCTATAAAACTAATTCATAACTGATACGGTCCATCACTCCGGAAAAAAATCTCGTAACCTTCCCCAAACGGCGCAAAAACAATTTTCCCAACTCAGCCAATCACGGAGCTAGCCCGTCCACTTCACTAATGCACTGAGAGAGAGCGACTACATCGCACATCGCCTGCGGGCGTCTCCGTATATAATCGCGGCGCTTCTGCTCAATGCTCGGAAAATGAATTACGAGAAATGCCCCCGCCGGCGGCGCAATTATAGGGCTGGCTGGGCGACATGCGATAGACAGCCAGCTGCATGTATAGAAGCTATCCTGGGGTAGGCGAAAATAGCTCTCTCACTCTCTGCATTATCGGCGTTACACGCACAGGCGCGCCGATAAGTCGCGAGTCTTTTTCATTCGGGAGATTAATGGCTTTGATTGCGGGACAAGTGCACGGCGCGCATCTTTGTTCGCTTTCGAGGCGCGCGCTACTTTTAATTATTGGCGCAGGCTTGCGAAAGTAATGATTGCTTTGCAGGATGGCGTGATGGGGAGTGGATGATGTAATTTTGTGAACGGAAGTGCTTGTTTTATTATTGATTTTATTAGATTTTTTAAGAGCATACAGGTTGGTTTACTGTTTATTGATTTGGATGCTATTGTTAATTATAGTAGCGCTGGTGTATCGTACTTCGGGATCATATAATCATTCCAGCAACTCCAAGTTATCATGTTAATTAAATGTATGAATATCAGTTTGATCAAGGACGTATAGATGTTATTTACATTTCCGAAAGCGATGAATATTAACATTTTTGGTTTAAATAATTTAAATAATGATCTCTCTTATGACTGATATGACAAAATTTAAAAGAGTGCAATAAGTAAATTATTGTTTATATTCTGAAAAAGGAACGCAACGATAAACTCACTATTAATATTTTTTACAATTTCAAATCTTTAACAATTTATCGCACTTAATACTCTTTGCGAGTCCTCAAACTAATACAACAATCAATTAATACTCCGAGAACGGCTGAATTATTGCCTTGACCAAAAAAGTTTTATAGTTCAATTGTGCTCGCCTTGTAATCATCCCGAACGGCGCGTAAGAAGGATATACACCATTTAAACGCGCGTCACGACAATAAATTCGCTTTATAAAATAAGTACAGAGCCAGCGCTGTCCCGTTTCCCGTACAATTGTTTAAGTGAAAATGTAATCATCCACTAGCAAAAAGAACGATCGGCTACGTTTTCCATCTCGCAGCAAGGAGAGAGAAAAAAATGGTAACTTAAAAAAAAACGAGAAAACCGGTCAAAGCTTGAATTTACAAGACCACGCGGGCGGATTCCCTTTGAAAGACTAATTCACCCTCGCATGATCTTTCAATTCTATTATAGGCGCGCGTCTGGCGTACTCATATGCACACATATGGCACGCGTAAGTATGTGAGCTCGCTAAACGTGGTTTTAATTCTCAAAGCTCGATGGAGACTACTGTGTGTGGAGACTGTAAAGCTTTTTTCGTTTTAATTTGTTCACTTTGCATTAAGCTCGTTCTTTGTAGAAAGTAACTTTGATGGTGTTGCGAATGTTTAGGTTTTAATTTGAGGATTAATTTGTCGAGTTTAAATTAGTTTTTACTTTTTTTTAAGATAGAATGGTGCTTTAGTTTGTTTTCACTATTCATTAACCAGTTTATGATCAATTCAAATGGTCTAGCTATTGAAAAAAGTAGTCTATTGAATGACTAAAAGCTTTAGAGGTAAATTAGGTCATGTAAGTATGATTTTCAGGGAACGAATCCATTTTAATTGCTATCTTATGCTAATATGATTTTACTTTCTGGATTAATACATTCATTAAAATCTTGACACTTTTATAGACTAGGAATAGATAAAATTATCTGTTTTTAGAACGAGGTCTAGAGTAGTTTTACTTGAAGAATGCAACTACCCGGTCAGTTTTTCTCAGAAAACAACAATTTATATCAAACAGGTCGAAACAGATTTCAACAAAAAAGAAAAGATCTTTACTACACAAAACTGAAATCAGGTTACAAAGGAATCATCATTATGAAAATAACCCAAGAACGAGAAGATTATGCACAAAACAATGTAACCAGCATACATAATTCAAAGCCAGAGCCGCCCAACCAAACAACTCCTCAAAGCAGACCTACACCCAAAAAGCCTTGATCCTGACCCGCGAGCATAAAACTTTGTCGCGCTTATCCCCGCGTCTCTAGCAATCTTTGAAAACGAGTCCCCGCGTCAAGAAGTTATCCCTAACGAAAGAAAGCTCAGCCGCAACTCGAATCAAAGCTCAAAATCTTCCACACTCAAGCTAAGAGCGCTCGCGCTATGCGGAGGCTTCCCGCATCCCGCAAGAAACTTGCTCCTCTCGGAGCTTGCTAAGTTTGCGCGCCGCGAATTCAATTATGCAAAACTCGAGAGAGCGCCGCCTATGTGCTGTGACAGCGCGCGCACGCGTTGACCCGATGTTGTTGCGTCCCGTATAAGGCTGCAGTTTGACAGGGGCTCGGATCGCAGATGATGATAATACCTCGCCGCGGGCTTGTGTGTGTGTGTGTGTGTTTACTTTAGCGGAACTCGTGGAGATAGCCGAGGCGAGATTGCCGCGACACGCTGATGTTTCTCGCTGAAATTGAGAATTTCTTTTATTAGACGCGCACAGAGCCAAGAGCTAAGCGGTGCGGCTGGCTGTCCGCGCGGCGCGTTGGCTTGGCCGCGAGGAACTTATTTGTGGCCGCTGGATGCGCAGATGCGCAGGATTATGATTAATTTGCCGCGAATCTCGCCGGGATGAAAATAATTGTAAACATTGGCGTGAAGAGAGCTTTTGGATGAGAAAGTAGAGTGGCGTTTTGGGAGATGTGATGTTTGAAAAATTGGTTATTCTATAGCTATAGCGATAAAAAGTAAGTTATTTCCGAAAGCGAATTTCAAAATAATTGAAAGTTTATTTGACCCGGTGACAGGTGATTTGAAATTTATCAGCGCGATATCGCAACTAATTGATACGATAGCACGCGCTGCAACAAATTACGGTATTAATTTCACGCCTGAAATTATCGCATCGTTTCCGCGATAGTCTATTTTGCACACGGGGGATAGACTAATGCGATTAACATGTGATTTCCTATGTTGTTCGCTGACGGCAATTAGGATAATTAAAAGTGTTTCATTAAACACCTGATAGAATGTCAGCGAAATTCAAAATTCTCCGCGCCTGAGCTGCAGTTACCTGTGTAATTATTATTAGCTCAGCTCATTTACACTTGACCTTTGCGGTAGCTTAAAGCTCCGATATGCATACAGGATTACGTGGATCGTTAATACATCAACAAGTTGCCTATTTCGTCTATTTGTCAGTGCGTTGAAAAGAGGATCATTTGATTGAAATTATATAGAGCAATACATTGATTTTCCGAGTTTGTAAATTTGAACGATGTCAGTTGCATGAATTCCATACTGCCGGATTTTCGAGGAATAAATTTAGCATATGCCGAAGCAATTTTCGCTCTCCTTACGAAAGAATTTTCACATCGCATGAATAAAATACGGTATTCATCTGAAAAAAAAAAAAAAAATGAACGATACATTCCCAATGCGCATTATTTATTATTTCTCATTCTTCAAAGACAATGCGAAATTGCGCTACGGCACTTCCGTCAACGCATCTGCGCAAAGTCAAGTTTGAATGAATCATCTTTATATAATTGCTCGGCTGCAAAAGAGAAAGAAAGGAAAATGGCAGCTCGCCCACTTCGCGGAATAATAATTCCCGCAGCCGCGGCACTTGAACGGCCGCCGCTCCGCGAGCTGCAAAGTTAAAATCGTTTTCGCGATACATCCGCAAACAATACCCTCCTCGTTGCTCTTTGACGCGAGACCCCCAAGGTGAGCGCATTATTTTTAGTACTTTCTTTTTTATAATTGAAAAGCCCGGAGAAAAATAGAAAGTACAAGTATTATGCGAGAGCGCGAGAGAAAGAGAACAGAGGGACGAAGACAGGGAGGGCAAATTCGAAAGAAAAGCGAAATATCCGATCCGACAAAAGAGCGAGAGAGCAGCAGCAACAGTTACGAGCCGCGAGCTTTCGCCCGTGCGTGTATATATACGTATACGTACGCGGCACGTGCAAGCACGTTGTTATAGAGGAAAATAGATTCGCGAGGTCCGTGGGTAGGTAGGTATAGTACTGAAAGTGATTCTACGCCGATGACAGTGTATATATGCCGGGTATAAAAGCGAGTCGCTCGGGGAACGGGCGCGAATGGAGGAGCGTTTTATGGTGAAGAGCGTGTGCTCTCTTCTCCCGCGTTTTTATATTTTTTTATAGAAAAAAAAAGAGGCATTATAATAACAGAGAGGCGACGAAAGGAGGCGAGCGAACAGTTTTCTAGGCGCGCGTGTGCTTCTCGGATGATGGGATTATTGGATTCCCCCTTAGATTGGAAGAATCGGGTGAATGCTCGTTGAATGTCTTAAGGAGCTTTGCGACGTTTCGAATGGAAATGATTTGTAATGACTATGCATTCGCCCGAGCGTTTTGATTGTTTTGCGCGGCTGGGGTATTGGAGAAAGCACTTTAGGGGATGAGATTTTTTTTTAGATTTGCGGACGGCCGCGGGAGAAAGGTTTTTTATTTCCGTGTACGGGTGTCGTGTTTGGAATCGGGGTTTTGTATGCATTGATGAATAATAAATCGGAAAGTGTGGTATAGTGCGAGGAACATAATGTATTTAGTCTGCGGAGTTTAGTGGACGATTCGACATTTAAATGTTCCAGTGTATTTTGCGGTCTTTTAATGAGTTTCATGCTGCGATGATCATACGCGTAAATAATAATTATTACGCGTTTGTGCAAAATGAATTATTGATTAGATGATTACAGGTTTGTAAAAGAGAATTAATGAAAATTTTGTTATAGTTATTAACCTTTTGATTATAGGCCAAGTAATTTTGCCTAAAAATTATTGATTGCGGTTTATCGAAAACAGCATTTATACTAATAACATTGATACAAATATATAGTTCTGGATTTAAAGAAAAAATAGCAACATCAACCTTATTTTCTTTTACAAAATTTATAGTACAAATCAAACAAATAATTGCAACAGTTCATTGATTCGTTAAAACTTTTATACAGAACTTTATTTTTCAAATGATGTTTTCCAGCTTGATTTAATATTTCATCAAATTTCTTTGTTCAAACTGAACGTGATGGTATATATGTATAAGAGAAACATAAAGCGTGAAGTAGGTCAAAGGCTTAATAAAGTTTTGGAGAAAAAGGGTTCAAGTTGATGTCAAAGAAGGAGTGAACGTTACACAAACGAGCAGTTATAAAGAGGAAAGAATTCAAGAAAATTAACCAAGAATAGAAAAAACAATAAAGATGCGATTTTTTCGGCAACTATTGGATTATCATTCATAAAAGGATTTTATTTCTCAAAGTTTCAATTAACAGCTTAAAGTTCCTAAAGACCTAGATTATAAACTTCTGTATCACGCATTTAACAAAAGTAATGTTTGAGACTTTTATTTCAATAAACGTTTTAATATAAAGAAACAGCTTTCTTCAAAATATAAAGCCTGATTATTTATATTTTAAAACAAAGAACCGGTCTTCGACAAGTTACACAGCTAGACATTATCCTATTACCTGCATGCGTACTTCTATTGTGTCACTTTGACTTTATAAGCTTTCGATTGCTCCAATATTATAAATCCATTCATTGAATCAGAATATAGCTTTGGCATTGTGCCGTATCACATTTGACAAAACTTTGTTCTATTGAACACTGCTGAAATTTATGGGGAAAATAATATTATTATTTATGGTAAATAATACTAGATTTAAAAGATAAAATATTTCTTATAGTAAAACGATTACACCTAACAAATTTTAAAGTTTAAATTATTAATTATGTAAAAAGAAAAGTTAAACCCTAATGTATTTAACAATTGTATTATATTTTGCCTTTTCTTTTTCTTTTACACAATTATAATGAGTTATTAAATCTTAATAAAACGAGCATCGATTCGAAATAACGTGTTATGTCTTTTTAAATCCATCACAATAATCAAATAGCAATTTCAATAATAAATATTTTATCATAATAATTATTGTTTATGTTAATAGCGCCTTAGATTGTCCTTCCTTGTTTCCTTATCAGTCAGACCCTCCCTTTTTTCCTTGTCAACGGCCGACACAATCGCATAGTATTTCATAAAGCCCATTATTCATCGTATCAAATTACAAAAGAAGTTGATCGATGCTAGCGATGATGGAAACTAGTATCAAGTATTTTTTATCCGTAAAAATGTATAAATAGTGAAAAATGACTTTTACACTAAAAAATATATTATATCGAAAGCTTTAACAGAATCTCGATAGGATTTTAAAAAGAGCCAACCGAAATTTTTTCGTAGTGAAATTTTTTGCCAGAGTAGGATTTTCTTTGAAAATGCTGATAAGAAAAATTTGCTGGAAAGTTGATTTTTTAAAGATTATATTTCGTTTAAAATTTTAGAATGCGACAGCGGGCCTGGTCGTAAAATGCTTATAATTTCAAGAAGGTAATGTGTACTTGTAACTTAATAGATGGACATGGTCAGTATTTGATAAAGCGCATTTAATCTCCCATCTAATTTTTGCTAGGGAAAATAATAAAATTAAATATGAAGTTTAGAATCTATAAAATATAAAAAAAAAGTACGAGGCAAAGTTTGTTAGATTTTTATAAATAACTCATTAATTATAACATATCTGTGGTTTTTCATTGAATATTGAGGGCTCTTCTCGTTTAGTTTAAAATCAATAAAGAATTCACAGTCAATTTCACTCGAATATGACCTTAACAGATACCTTGATAAAATCTATACTTCAAGTAGAAAATAAACATTCAGAAGCGCTTAAATTGTTATATGTATTTAAAATAAAAAGTTTTCGTTTTCAAAAGCGCGGAAAAGTCTTCGTAAAAAAGGAAAAACTTTTATTCATACCGCAGTTTACATTCCAAACAAGAAATTCCCAGAAAAATTGCCTTATAAAACGATTTTCTGCCTTTTCTATTCCCTCGTTTACCCTTGTTAATAATTAAACGTAAACTTCGAAACTGCCCGCTGCACTTTTATTAACAGTACGGCGAAATTTTTAAAATATCAAGCGTCTGTCGGCTAAAAAAAAAAGAACGCAGCTCTGCGAAAAAACCGAGCGAAACAAAAGAATTTTCGGTCAACATCGTAAAGTGATGCTGACGCTTCCCGACGGTATATCGATTGACCGTAACCCTCCCTCCGGAATTAATTCAACAAAAGCAGGGCCTATTCATTCTCCGCGGCTTTCTGCTCGGCTGCCGCGTTGTATCCATCTTGGTATATATACATTAAGAAAAGTAAACGAAAAAAAGAGCAATAAAGCAGCGCAGACTATAGTGCAGAGCAACAACAGTGCGCAGTGACAGCAGAGAAAGAGATGGAGAAAGGTCGAAATATATACGCAGATGAACGTTTCGTTCTCATCTCCTTACGGGCTTATCCGGAATCTCTGGCTGAAATCCGTCTAGACCGTTCAGAGCGACGGTGAATAAAAAAAAAAAGGAGGCGACGAGGGCGAAGAAGAAGCGCGAATAAGAGAGAAAGATCATCTCGCGGAAAATTAAAAGTTCGCGAGAATTAACTCGTCCGGCTGCTCCGGCGGGCAAATTTACTTATCTACGGGGCCGAGCGATTGCCGCGCGGTTATGTACGCAATTTCGTGGGGAAAAAAAAAGCAAGGCTCGTATAATAAAAAGCGGTGGCGCGAGGCGCATAGCGGATGGCATAGAAAAAACAGGAGAAGAGGAGAAGAAAAGGTGGAAAGTGGCGCGCTCCATGGGCACGAAGTTGGCGCTCCTGTGGCATGAAAAGGGACTCTTTCCTCTCGCTCTCTCTCTCTCTCTCTTTCGGCATTCCCGAGTGTGCGCACACGCGGAAAAGGGAAGTACACAGCCACGGAGTCGGAGAAAGAATATACACACAAGGACGGGCCGGCGGTGTAGCCAAGAACACATGTGGGAGAACGCAAGACGGAGACTTGCGGAGAGAAAGATATATCGAGAGAGAGGGAGAGAGAGGGAGAAAGGTCGGTTACTCGGGTCTTAAAGGCAAAGGAGGGAGATAGAGAGGGAGAGAAGAAAAAGAAGCTAGGAGAGCGGGAGCGAGGAACTTTGGGAGGCAGCGCGCGCGAGCGCGAGGAAATCGAGAGAATAGGGTGTACTGCGAGAGGGAACGAACGCGCGCGCGCGCGCGCTCGGCACATTCTAGGCGGGCGGTCGCCGGCATTCTGGATCAATACTCCCACCCAGCAGCTCTCACAGCAGCAGCATCGCTTCTCTCTCACTCTGGGGTTCTCGCTCCGCTGAGAGAGAAAGAGAGGGAGAGAGAGAAAAAGAGTGAGCGAGAGAGAGAGAGAGAGAGAGAGAGAAAGCCCAAGTACGCTCGGCGCTCGAGGAATTAAGGGGACTCCGTGGGTGAGGGAAAGAGAGTCGGCGGCGCTCAAAATATTGGAAAATTATTTTCCCCGCGTAGCGCTCTCTCTCTCTCTCTCTCTCTCTCCCGCACGCTCCCGCTCTTTTTCTCTGGGGGTAATTCGAGGACGAGCGAAATCTCACGCGAGCGAAAAAAAGGTCGCTGCTGTGTTCTCGTTTTTTGTTGTACTTTTTAAGCGAGAAACGCTGATTTCCGAGGTTAGCTCGGTGGAAGAAGGACTGCGGCGCAGCCCGCTAGGGGCAGAGCCGCGGAGCGTTGATTGAATTTTGAAGATTCGTGCCGAGACGTGTTATTGGGAGAGGCCCGTAGGTGGCGAGGGCTAAGAAGACATGTTTAATTCGTTTTTTAGATACTTTTTACAGCTTCGTTTTATGGAGTTCGCCTTGGATCGCTAGGAATTTTTTTATTATTTTTAATTATGATTTTAGGAGCTTTAAGTGGAACGTTAAACTTTCTTGCAGTAAGAAATTCGTCTTTTGTTCAAATGAAGGTAAGTGAATATTTATCAGAATGTTTTTAGATTTTTAAAATGCTTTAATAATAAATTACTAAAAATTGTAATAATTAGTTCTGTATACCTCACGTAAATTTCGTCGCTACATTTATATCAAAATTCCTTATAAAATGATTTTGTTAAATTGGACAAAGCGTTTGTATGAAATGGATTTAAATAGAAAAAATTAATATTAGTATTAAACGTAGAAAATAATACCAAAAATTAAATTTAGAAATATTTGTAAAAGTATTTATTAAAATTAACATACTGTGTTGATTATATTTTTGCTGTGCAAGTAAATAAATATTTTCGTTTATTATTTTAAGAATTTAATACAATTTGAAATTGATTAAATAAACCTAAAATCTCTCTGTGAACAAGCGTAATTTCTTAATTGAAACGCATTTAAAGCATAAAATTTCTTAATTAATTTTCTTGAAAATTTTCAATTTAATTTAATATAGTATATAACATAATTAAATCATGAATCTTCAATGTCTTAAAATTCTATTAAATGAAAAATTTTAAATGTTGACCACTTAGGTATTTGAAATCTAATTCATTGACAATAAGATACATTTTTTTATTTCGTATTTATTTTTGAAAATATTAAAAAGCTCAGTCCAATTTAGTATTACATCAAAATATCGATTTTTCAGAATCTCATTTTGCTATTAAAACAACTAAAATCACACATTCATTTTCAACTCATCAACTTCGAGTACACCAACCTTAAAAATTCTAAACTACAACAATCCCTTCTCGAACAATCGACTAAATTCACCTCGTACCCCCTAAGAATTTGCGTACGCTGACAATTTTTTAATTAATTTCACGTCATTCTAGCTAGATTCGACGCGCGGCTGCGCGAAATAGAAAAATGGCCGATAGCCTCTCGGTCACACCTTCAGGCTCGCGTCAGGATCCCCGGAAGATCCTTTCGCTGAGCACGTGAGCTCGAAGGGGGCGAGGAAGCGGAAGAAGAGCAGAGCTAACGCCTTGCGCACGCTGCAAGCGATAGCGAAAAAAGGATAAAAAGGATAAGGCCCTGCCGGCTGAGAAAACTTACTTCACGGCTCGCCTAACTCGCTGAGACGTCGAACCCGATCCTTCCACTTTTCTCCCGGCCTCGCTTGCAGCCTCTATTTTCTAAATTTATTTTACGTGGATAGATATTTTTTTTTGTATGGTGATTTTTAAATTTATTATATTATTGTAGGATTGTATTTAAGGGTGTTGGATAAATTGTTTAATCGTGTTAAGATTTTGAAAAGTTACGTTGATTTTACTTGTTCTACTGAACGCTTTTCTTTTTGAAAATTTTAAAGTTTAGTTTTATTGTAGGCTAAATCAAATATATAGGTTTTTTTAAACTATATATAGTATTTTTATGTTAACTTTACTTTAACAATACATTTTTCGTAAACACTTCGGATATCCATTTGTGCGTTACAGAATAAAAGCTTTTAACCTCTTACGCGCGAAAGCCGTATTGGATTCAATGTCCGCGTAATTGGATAGATATTTCTCTTTAATTAGCGAATTGATACGTTTTAAAGTGCTTTTAGAATAAGCCTTTTGAATTCAAGGTCGTTAAGAGTTCGATGAACTAAAAGTGAAGCCAACTGTCAAAAGCTCTGAAGAGCCGACTAATACTGATGCGCGCGGTTAAATTTACATAGCGGTTTATATAACAATTTTCACACCGTGAAAAATGTAAAAGTCTAATTTGCATGATGCATAATAATGTTAAAAACATACTGCATTCATTACATTTTGGCATAGCACAAGCAAGCTTGTATACCTTTGAAAATGTTTCAAGAAAAATACATATTATGTACTTGGATCTTTTACACTCAATTCTAATATTTTTGTTTAAAAAAATATTTTGTTTCTAGACTAAATTACATTCATCAACCAAAAGTTATCAAAACACGAAAAGATTTTCTTTATGAATTAAAATCAGAATATTTTGGTATCATATCTTCAAAAGATAACTTATCGTGGAAACTTTTACACCGGAATTCGTTTAAGTATTCCAAAGAGCTATTTCAATAATTTTATCATTCATTATTCGCGCAATCAGGTAACTTCAAAACAATGTCATTTATATACGTAATACCAACTGCCCATTACAATTAGAGATACGACTCTGGAAATATACACGTCTAATCTAACACAATACCGCAATTTAAATCCCCATTACGGATCCGCAAACTACCGTTCTCTCTTCCTCTCTCTCCATGTAGTAATGAGAATTTCGGAGCGATCCTCAAAGGATTACGTCTCTTTCAAAACAATTCCGATCCAGCCTCTTTAAAGCCGTGCACGGCAATGTAAGCGGCGCATGCGCCCAGGACTTGGCACGGAGAGTGAGTTACAAAAACGTCTTGCTTGCATAAAGGAGTACAATACGAAATTGCTTGCTTTGTGTGAAATATGCGGAGAATCGGCACTTACATTGAGGCTAATCTAAGGAAATATCGATAAAATAAAAACGGAATCGCGTTTTTCAGAAGAAGAATTTATCGCCGCCGTTCGAGCAACAGATGTACCGAAATGTTTTCCAATCACACGCTTTATTTACAAAATAATCGAACTTGCGCTTATTCTCACTCAAGCAGACCGTTCGGTCTATCGCTTTCTAAATTGCATTTCCCTGTCAATTCTCTCGCGAACAAGTAATATTACACCTGCAATTCCGCTCGCCATCGACATATCCATCTGTAATAAGAAAAAGAACTCTTTTACACCGAGCGCGCGGCGTTAATCGCTATTCAGCAATGTCAACGTCTACTTTGCAATTCAACATTTCGAATCTGGCTCCGACAATTTCCGCCGCGCTCTATACACACGCGCTCGCTTATATATACCAAGCGCTACTTCCAACTACGCGCGCCAGTATAATAACTCTTTCGCGTACAAAATGCATATTCATTTATACGCGCCGCCGCGGGCTTCCCCGCTCGTTCCCTCTTGTCTTCCAAAAGCACGTATATATACGAGAGGAGGCGCAGGTATATAGACACACACAACACATTACAAGCGTCGTCGTAACTTTTTCGCCCATCACTCGCGTTATCGTTAACTCGTCGAACTTACGGGCTTTAACATCCCGCTCTAAATAAATAACGGCCCATGCAGGCCAGATCGATCGCGCGTTCGATGCACAAAGAGATACACGTACACACGTATGTAGAAAGATAGAGAGGGAGAAACGAAATAAAGAGAGGGAGAGAGACGAATGACGATTGCGGGGACATTACGTAAGCTCTCTAACTTGCGCACACGGCTGCACACTATAGCGCTCGAACTAGAGCTGCGGCTCTATCGCTCGCGCGATTGATGCATTACGATGTGCGGCTCTCTCTGCATATATACACACATGCGAGTGAGCGCGGGCCACGGCATTAATTGTGTCGCGTTCGCGCTGCTGCCGCTGCGGCTAGCCAGCGCGTCATCGCCGTTTAATCGAAACTCTGATATACACACGGGCGAGCGCGCCGGATTCGCCCGTGCAGCGTTTAAATGGGAACGACGAGGCTGCGGAAAGGTTACGTGCGCCGCCGGCGACTCGCGTCTACCCGCGAGTGGGCATAAGGACAATGCCGGCGCTGACTGCACTCTCTATGCGCACCGCCACGTGTAAGTGCGTGGGCGTGTGTGTGTGTGTGTGTGTGACTGCGCGCGCATGCTCGTGCATTTTTATGTCTCTTAGTGTGCAGGTGGGAATCGTTGACAACGGGATTTTTTTTTAGTTGGAGTTTTTGTTTGAGAGAGGAGTTTTGGAGTTGTTTCAGAGGTTGAATAAGATTTTTTCCTGCTGAGTCGTCGAAAATTATCTACGGATTAAAGTACTTAAATTTAGTGTTTGTATTGATTGATTTTGGCAAGATGTAACGTCTAAAGCAAGGTTCAAATTGAAAATTAATTGAAACTGTATATTTCTGGATAACAGAGAATATTTGGACGACAGTCATAACAGTAACTTGTTGGAGCAAAAGCTGAATTTCAAAGTTAAATCGAATTATATCTGTTTACGATTCGAAATTAGAAACTGTTCGGCCATTGTACAAACAGCCCCGCTGACAATCGAAATATTGGTCCTGTTCTACGGTACACATTCTACAGAAATTACGATAGTATATCATACGAAAATTCCGTCTAAACCTCGCCAAAATCATCAATTCCTATTCTACCGATATGTCACTAAATATTCCAAATCCTCTCAACGCACCTCAAATACATTTATTTTCAAAACACACATCTCCACTGACATTCGCAAAAGCCATTTCAAAAACGCACACTCCACCCTCCCTCCCACGCTCCAAGCTGTGTATATACCCTCCCGACCCTCTCCGTAATATTTGACTAACGAAATCGTGTCTCCACCCTCGGTGCGCTCTATGCGCACGCACGGCCAGCGTCTCGAGCCAGCAAAGTGGTAACCGCGAGCGAGCGCGGGGGAGTAGCCCGGCGCGTATATGCACGTGCATCAGCGGCCGACTTGGGACACTGTTCCTGCGCTCGCTGTGAATTATCTACACGTGTATGTGCGTCCGCGTCGAGTGGCGCAATTTATGCGCCAGAGACTCTTGTAGGTCTCGGGTAGTTTTGCGCCCTGTTAGTTTCGCTTCCCTCCCAAAGCTCGATCGCCGCTAGCTCAACTTTGCGTCCTCTGCATATATACACGCGTATCGCGTTATTTTATCCCCCTTTGCGCTTGCCCGTCGTCTGCTTCAACTTTGCTCATTTATTTCGAGTTACATGTTTGCTGTAGCGGGGAAAAACTTGCGATGCAAATGTAACGGTGAACGTTCGATATGCCGGGAGCTTTCGAACTTTCGCCGCCTCGTTTAAACATTTAGAGCCGAGGGAAATTTGCTGGATGCATTGGTTGTCGGTGAAATTGTCGCGCGTCGGACCGATGGTTATAGTGAAACTTTTGGGAAGATTAGTGTTGTCAGTTATGAAGATTGAAATGAAATTGCTGATTGATGAAGACAATGAGGAAAGATTGTAAAAACATTTGTGGAGCTTATGGATTCGAATCAAAGTCAACGTCTTCATTGTGACAATACTCGATCGAAACGCGTTCCGAATATCAAATGGAATGGAAGTATTGCACATTTTATAATTTTCCGAATGAGCTGGCGTCTCGAGCTTTTACGGGTAGAGTGTACCTTCTGCGGGGATTATTGAAAATTTCAATTTCTTCTTTTTCCTGTAAATACCTTCGGGGAAAAGGTGAAGTGTGGGTAAATATGCCGGAAATTGCGACCCTAAAGCATGAAATGGACTTAAAATAGTCAATAAATTTTTCAAGTAAAATCTACTTCTATTAAATAAGCATTTGCTAAACTTTGAATTTTCAAAGTTTCTCAATTTTCTGCAGGTCTACAATAATTTTTTAAATATCAACTTTCACTATATACAAGCATTACTTCGCCAAGCGTTAATAGAAAAGTTTGCCACAAAGTAATGAACCAATACTGTGACGCAAGTAGACTTTTTATGAACTATTGAAAATTCAACGATAAACTTCAACAAATACACTGGCAACTTGTAAGAAACATGAAAACAATTTTCAATAACTTTTTTAGCCTTTGCTTACGCGCGCTATAGATTTTAGTTTGACGCATGCGTGCGCCGCGAATCGCGGACAATGTACACGCCGAAGCATAGAACACGATAACAATGTTATAAATATGCATGCCTATTAATGTTCGTACAAATTATGGTTGCACACAGCGCTGATATGGGTTAAGTAAACGTTTAATTGAACACCCGTAACTCGCTGTGTTTAATTTAATAACTGCACTGACTAAAAACGAGTATTTGTATGCAGAAAATATAATTTATTCGGTACAATTTATATTTGTTGAAATAATATTGTCAAGCGTATGCGTTTTGTGTTTTAAAGTAACATGATTATTGTGAGAATACAATAGGAACGATGCACAAATAATGAATTTTAATACTTGCGCAAATTTGAAGAATGAATAAATTATTTCGAAATTTCGGTCGCAAGTGATAAAATATTTTGTAGGGTAAAATTTTTAAGATGCGCCGTGAAAGCAATTACATTTTTTTCTTGCTTAAGCGGAAGATAGAACGGTGAATTTTAATGGAAAGTGGAAATTAATTTTCAACAATAAAGATTAGTCTACTCTTTTACTTGGCATAATTTTCAAAAGATAAAAGTAATCTCACCAGATTTTTCATATGAAAAAGTGTACATTAAAAACGTATTGAAATTATGACAATGTAATTCCAAGAATATGCGCAAAGTTTATAGCAACTATTATTTTTTAATGATTTAAATGAAATGTTCATATTACAGTAATGTGTTGTTTTAAAGTTATGACCTGAATGAAAAACTGTTTCAATAAAAGTCCATATTCGTAATTAAAAACAAATAGAATTTAATCAAGCTACTGAAATGAATTAAACAATATCTAACGATAAAGTAAAAAAAAAGTAAATTACAAATATTATGTTTTTATCGCAGTTGAGTTTTGCACCAAGTGAATTTTTGAATGTTTGAAACTCCAATAATAATCGAAAATCATTATGAGATTAGTTAGCATGAAATATTCTTTTTATTTGTTTTTATTGAACTGTACGTACAAACACGAGAGTTATCGGTAAAACAACTTAATGGTGACGATCCGTTAGTAAATCTGAAATACAACAGTTCAAATAGTTTCAATTTTAAAAACTATATAAATTCTAGTAATTATAAGTAAATAGCAACTTTAATAATTATGAATTTTTGTATTCCTGTGGACTCATTTTTTTAAAGGACGTAATTTTCATAATACATATTTTTTAAAGTTATTAATAAAATTAATAACAAAGGTCTGCTTAGCTTTTAAAACTTTTTCGCGTTAGTTTCATCTAAATCTACTATTATATTTACTTACAGCTATTGGACATCTGGCATCGTCAGCATGGTTAAGTTGTTTTACCAATAATACTATCATTAAAAATGTCTACAAACAAAAGTCTCAGATGTAATGCTAATATTGTTTTGGATACAAAATCGAAGTAAATGTAGAGGTCAAGGTCGGTAGAAGTCACGATAAGACAATATTTCTTCGAAATCAAGAAAAAAGTAAAGGATGAAAAAAATCAATAACTGATAGACTTCTAAAAGGAATTGTGCATACACGGAAAACATTTTTTCTTTGTTCGTATGGTAACATTAAAAACTAGATAAATAGTATAAAGAAAACATGATATTTTATAAGCAAATTTCATATACTCTTTGAAAATAATTTTCAAGTATGTCAAAAATCGTAAAATAAAAGCCAAGTTACAACCACAAAGCTTGACAGACGGGAAGTTTCCATGAAAAGAATAAGTGAAAAAAAAAAATTAAAAGCAAGTTGCACAATGCGTCTCAAAGGTGCCTGAGCGTAGATAAGCTAAAAGCTAAACAAAGATGCACAAAATGTCGAAAGATGAAGGCGAAAGGAAAAACAAAGACGGCCAATGGGGATGAAAAACAAGAAGGAGAGAGAGCGAGAGAAAAGGAGTCGAATGAAAGGAGCTGCTCTGTTTACTGTGCGTATGTTCCGGCGCGCGCGTGTGAAATTAGGACGAGGGGCGGAGGGAGAAGAACTAAAGAAAGAATGATGACAATCAATGGTCTTTTCGCGAAGGGCGAGTTCTGCGAAAGAGGGGAAAAGTGTCTATCTTTCTCTTCCTAGCTCTGTCTCTCTCCCTCTCTCTGACTTTGGAAAACAACGGGCCTGAAGGATGTTCTGCTGTACTACTTGCTGTTAGGCGTCACTATATACTTTGTGTGCTTTGTGCGTCGGACTCCTTCTTTTGTGCACCGAGGAAAAGTGTTGGGTAAAGATAAAATTGTCAGTATGTTACGATCAGTAGTTTTTGAGAGGAACAGAGATACCGATAAGCAAATTAACATCTGAACGACCAGAATACATTTATTTAGTATAGTATAGTTATTTTCAAACTACTATTGCTACACACTGTAAGTTGTTTACAGCTTCAATAGTTTGAATAGAACTTATTATTCCTAGATTATTAGCTACCCGGCCTACAGAATAGCTGTAAAACTACAATGCTACTCCAAATTTTATAAACAACAAAAATATTTACTACACTCAACAGACGTCAGCCGCCACAACTGCGTAACCCGATCACCAAACAAAAAAAAATCCCTCCATAAAATCAAGCGCCGACGCACCACTTCAATTAAACATTAACAGGCGAGAGCGTGCGTCCGCACGAGAGAAGACACGTGCCCCATGTAAAACAAGATTTTCGCGTGCGCTTGCGGGGGCGCCTGTCTCTTTATCACCCGCGCTATTTTGCGCCACTCTCGCGAGTTTTGCATAAACTTCGTGCCCCGCGCTCTCGCTCGCTTGCGGCTTTGTTTACGTCAGGGCGCGCGCAAGGGACGTTGACGTGGTGACGTCAAGCCGGATAAGCGTGCTCGACTTGTCGCTTTGACTCTGCGTTCTATTTCCACGAGGAGTGCGCCGATGTGTTTTGGATGTTTTTCTGCGGCGTTGCTGATATACGCTGGCTGGTAGGAGACACGCGAGGAGAAGGGAGAAACGCGCTTGACGAATTTCGGATGATCGCGAGACTGTTTTAGTGGGCGTGGATTGGGAGTTTTTTGGCTGTTTGATGGACGGCATCGGTGTTTGTCAGATGAGAGGAGCTTTGTTAATGTTTGCGGGGTGTGGGAATGTTGTTGATGTAAGTAATTTTATTGTGATGTTGTTGCAGGCAAAATTTGCTTTTTGAATGGTAAAGTTAAGCTGAATGAGGTCGTTTTAAATAATGCCACTCTTGATTTATGGATCTTTTGTTTTTAGCGTGAAAATATTATATTTTCAATGTTCGAAACGATGTACGTTTATTTACTGTATCATTTACGGTAATCGATAACGAATTATTATTTGCGGAAAAGAAAATTAAAATTTAAATCGAACGAGGAAAATCGTCGAGTTTAACTTATTTTGAACTGCGTAGCAGCTAAGTCCACAAGCCATCTCCATATTCAAAATCAAAACTAACATTCTTTTACTATTGATTTTACTGAACTCTAAAGTGAAGCAAACTATCGGACTATAGAAGCGATAATTTCTACTGTTTACGCAGGTATTTATTAGCAAGCATTAGCATATGAATGAGATTTTAGAGTGTTTTGTTTAATTCGCTTTAAATTCCATGTTAAATTATAAATCAAGTCATTGTAACATTGTCGAACCATTTGAGAGCTTGTAAGAATCCGCAGTAACTTTCATGTTGCTATTCAATATTTACCGAATTCATTACTGAAAATCGGATAAAAACTTTCTTACAATGCACAGCAATCAATATCCAAGCCCATTCCATTCGCAAAATCCATCCAGATATCCCAGCGATAAACTCGCTCATTACTGAACAATATTCTTTGAAATCCGAGTCAACGTGGACATTATCTCCCAGCGCCCAATCAAAACCCTGGCCCTCGTCGCCGCCCGACTACCCCTTTTACCCTCCCAATCCCGGCCATTTCCATTGAATCCGGAACAAAAAACGAATCATTCAGACGAGATCCGACGAGCTCGCTGTCTCAATAACAAATCCCGAATTCCAAAGAACGTATCTCAATCCCAGCCCAACGCTGTAGCCCTGTGCGAGTGACCCGCGCGTTGCTGCATCACAAAAGCCTCTTAGCAACATCCGGATGAGAGAGAGAGAGAGAGAGAGAGAGTCGGGGGGCGAGCTACGCCCCCTACTCCCTTCAGACGCTGGATCGAAACGTCGGCGCATCGAAAATCCGCTGATTACGCAGCGCCCCCGTTTATTCACCGCGGGCTGCGCGCGCGTGCATTGTACGAATGCCGCGGGTGGCGGCGGCGGCGGTTCGACACCCCGTGACGCCGGGCGAGATATCGGCCTGACCTCGGCAATGACTCACGCGAGGACGACGGGCTCTCTGTGTAGTAGCAGCGCGCTCTCTCTTACTCCTCTGAATTAAACAGGGAGTTTGGAGAATGCGATTGTGTGTGGGTGGCTCTGCTGCCGTTCGCGTGAGCATTGTCGCAATGCGATGGAGAGAGAGAGAGAAGTGAATGTTTCTGAATTTTGAGTAGACTGTGGTAATGCGGATGTTTTAAATTTGCAGAGCAGTTTCGGCGAATTGAATGGTTCGGGGGTGGATTAAAAAGGCATTGTGTCTATGTATTATTGATGGCGCGAGGTTTGGCCGTTCAAGGTAATTTTTTAAATATATTTTTGGGACTCTGGCTTGGAAGATTTATTTGGAGTATTGGAGACTGCGGTAGGAATGCAAAGTCAGAAAAATATTTTTGGGTAAGCTTTGAATTTGGGCAGCCGGGTTTGCTGAGTGTTCCATTTTTTAGAGTTAATAGAAATTGTACTTCAATAATATTGGAAATTTAATATGAGCATAAAACTTTATGATCGTACGTCAATCAAAATCAACGAATTTAATTATTTTTACTTAAAATCTGCCAGCCTACTTCGACATAGCTTCGCGTCGAATAAAAAAGTCAATCGTCCCAGTCCACATGCACTCGCAATCCGCAGACTTAACCAGCTCGCGAATTCCCCTCAAACCGAACAAAGCCGCATTTCACCACTAAAAATTAATTCAGCCTTTACATTTATCTCCCGCACACGGGAATGTCCTTCGCCGCTCTAAGAAAACTTCCTACATCCTCGCTTGCATAGCCGCAAAGCACGCGCCACTTCTGGCGCTCGGCCGATAAAGCCTTTATCGCGAGACCTGTTGTGCTCGCGCATCTGCATTCGGATATTTTACTCGCTTTTTCTCTCTCTCTTTCTCTCGTTATACACGCTCAATACTATCAGACGCCTTTTTTGTGCACCCGCGCACGAGCCTGCAAGAATAGCGCATTGTGAGCCTGCGCGTGTTTATGTTTCGTGTGCGCCGCGTAAAGCTGAGTCGTGTGTGGGCTCTCTGCGCGGCGATACGCGGCGGTGAATGGATTTTTTTGCGAAAAAAAAAGAGCTGTTGGGAGGCGTTGTGATGAGCTTTGTTTGGGGTTAATTTATAGGCGGTTTAGTAACGTTTGCCGGAGCGGGAGATTTTGGTTTGTTTGCCGTTCAGCTTTGATTTTCGAGTTTGTAATTGCATATAGATTTTGCAGTGGTTGCGAGTATTTTATAATGAATCAGTGGTGCAGTCTTTGTTGCGTTTAATTAGTTAGATGAAACAAAAAAACGGCTTAAATGTTAATTCAATCTTACAATGTTAATATTCAGTAAGTCCAGAGGAGTGTCAAAGACATGTGGCTGCTGTTTTTCTTTTTTTTATCCAGCATCATTATAATCATTATTTAAATAATCTGTGATTCACGATCGTTAATCCTCTTTCTCATTTATTCTCATATCAACAAAGAACGTGCTTGCGTTGACACTATTGATATTAACGTATGCAAGGAAATCTATACATCTGCACTTCATTAAAAAACCGCAAGAGTTCCACAAAGACAAAGTAGATTCCATCTCTCGATAAACGAAAAAAAATCTTCAAAACTAAACGACTAAAAGCATCAGCCGCAACCTTGCACTCTCATCAACCAGCTCAACTACAACACTTCATCTCCCTCCATTAACCAAACACTGCCCACCACATCACGTAAACATAACCCATCTCCCCAAACAAACAGCCACGAAATCGGTCCTACCATCACAATCACTATCCTCGATCTCGGCATCCTCGACGCAGAAGCCACGAAGCTCGCGCATATACGTAACACAAAGCGCGTCGGCGACGAGCAACTGGCTCTCCGGGACTCTTCAATCTGCCGGCGCTGCAGCGGTGGAAACTGCAGCGCGAGCGATCATCATTGCGACGTCGTCATCTCTGCCGACGAGAGCGCGCTTGATATTGACAATGACCGAGTCAATCAATGCACGCGCGCGCGCACATTGCCACAGCGCGGCCAGGCTCGTTTTCTCGCTGCAACGCGAGATTTTCAATCGGCTGCAGGTCTTGCCGTTAATTTTCTTTTGCTCGGCGTTGCTTTGTGTACACGCGCGTGGCTTTGTTTGACGAGTTGGAGGTGGTGTGAGTGTTTGTGATGTGGTGGTTTTAGCGGAGGGGGTTGGGGTTTTGTTTGCTAGAGGGCGTTAGTGATTTTTTTGTGAGTGGTATTTTTGAAGGTGGGGTTTGGCGAGTGTATTTTAAAGTATTTTCTGATTTTTTAATTATTTATAAGAGTGAAAGATAGTTTTTTGAATGTTAATGTAAAATGAAAATTTAACTTTATTTTTATGATATTTAAATAAGTTAGTTTTCTTTGAGTTTCGAATGGATCGAACAATTTGCATGCTATGTACGCAGGTCACATTTTTAATATATTCAGGTATTCGGTGAAGTCATACATTGGCAAGTGGTCTTAGCACTTTGAAGATGCGAAATTCCTTTTCTTATAATGCATAAAACATTTTACTCTCCAATGTAAAAGTCATTATTGAAAATATTCAGCTAAAATCACCTCGCTACATTGAGAAATGGATTATTTCAAATGATGGCTCATTTTAAGTTGTTGAAGTAATTTAAGCTATTTCAATACGCATTTACGGCACAATCTCATTTTCTTGGAATAGAGGTAAGTATAGAATGATTCATTCGGTTGAAATGAGCGAATTTAAACTGTGAACAAATTAGTGCATGAAAAACTTGATGTAACTATTACGAGTTCATGTTAGCTGGAATTTTTTATTGACATCGTAGTTATACTTCAAATTAACTATTTACGGTAATAGAAAACATTATTGCTATTTATTATGAAGTTATTCTACTTAATGTGAAAATATTATAAAGTTATTCTTTTGACAAGAATGAATTCAAAAATAAATCTTAAAAAAAAAGGATAGATAATCAGATTTTTTTTTGGATTTCGTCATTTTTTACATAGTTCTGAAAGAAAATAATTGATGTTTATTAAATAGTACAATTCAAGGTTCAAGTTTTTGTTTTTTGTTTTTAAGAATTAGCAATGGTAAACTAATTGGCACAAAACAATGTTCGCCGGTAGTAAAAAACGAATGGATTCTTATTGGTGCGCTATGTGTTGAAAGAAATACATAATTAATTAGCTATTCTTCAGAAAGCTCTCGAAAGAAATGAACATGCAAGAAAAAGCTTACTTCGAGGACAAAAGCCTTGAACCCTACCCCGAAAAAAAAAATTCGATAAAGCGTGACTTATCGTAGCCAAGATCTTTGGCCAGAACTGGCATTATTAAAATTGCTTTTCTCGCGGTGCGGATACTTGCACAGTACTTAATTAGTATGCGCTGCTGATTTATGAAATATTATTGTATAATCTCTTTAAGTTCTTACATTGAATTCGACCTAATAAAAATGCAAATTAGAAAGCTTCCACTCAATAATTCAATCTGATTCCGTACAAACATTATAAATTTACCCACTACGTATTCTAATAACACTTCGAAATACCATTATTCAAGAAAAAATCCGATGGAAAAACATCCCAACGTTCTATTACCTTCGCTTTAAAATCGTTCAAAATTTTTCAAGCGAATCGACGGCGCGTCGACCGCACGCTCGATTCACACATTTGTACTACGAGCGGCGAGCGCGCGTCCGTGTGTCTTCACGCTCGGCAGCGCTGGACTTAATTGCCGCAAAAGCTGATATTGCATCGATTAATTGGCCGAAATTCGGCCAGAGCACATGCGCACTGCCATACTGTACGTCGCCGCGATTGCAATGACCGCAGGCCAGCCTGACCTCGCCGCTGTGAGGGATAGGGCGATTTTTCCGGGAAAAAATTTTCTCTCGCGCGGCACTTCCTGCTTTTTGACGCGAGCCGATTGATTTTTCGGTTTCCGCGAGCGCCGCCGGAAAATGAGGTCAGACGCGGTTCATCCGCGTGTGGGAGGATATTTATCCGGATGTGTGCTCGCGAAAAGTTTTCGAGTTTTATATTGTGGTTCTGATTTCGATGGGTGTAGGTATAGAATTGAATTTTTGTAAATATAAAAAGGGAAATTGAGGTTCGAGAAAGGATTTGAATTATTCATGAGCGATATTCGCAATATGTAATTTAGTCTGCCGAACTTGCGAAATTATTGCTTTGTCCGTTTATTGATTAGAGCAGGAACGTGCGCAACTTCGCTGCATCGTAGTGAAGTTACATATTAGGCCGTCGGTCATGCGAAATTGATTTAATTAAAAAAAAGTACACTCGACTCGAAAGATGAAGTTATGAGCCTTTTTTCTTGCTTAATTTTGTTACAACTAATGGATTCGCTCAATATCAAATTAAACCTTCAAAGAAGCCACTCGCTAAAATTTTTCAAAAAAAAAGTAAAAAAAAAAAAAGAACCAACCTCGATTGGCGCGTGTCACACAAAGCATTAAACTTCACAGCGATAATTTTCCAACTTTCTTATCGCTTATCAGTCAGAGTGCGGGCGCGCGCTCGCGACGGACAATCGGATTTTGCCATCATCGCGCGAACGCCAGAAGCACACAATAATCACGTACACAGAGAAGCGTCACCGAACCAACGTCGCCATTAGTTTCAGAGGTGGAGAAATATAGATGTCACGTGATCGTGTGCCATTACGCCCCGGGAATGACGTGAAGTGAGAATTTTTATCGAATAAAAATACGGGTAATTTAATGGATCGTTATGCGCGGCAAAGACGTCAGATGTTTACGATTTTTACGTGTTATTTTGACGATCGGAGTCGTCTCCGTTTAATTATAGCCAAGTTATAAAGGCCGCTAGTGAAATTTAGATCAGGAATTCGAAAAATTTTAATTGCGCTCTAGAATCGGACGATGCGCGTTGTAATAATTTCATGAATTTTTTAATTTCAATCGAACTTAACGAGCCACGCGTCCTCACTAGCATTTCTACACTAGTCCTAAATACAGAGGTTAAAAATAATGTTCATTTATAAATAGGTGTTTAATAAAACGTATAAATTTAAGCGCCACTCTGGTTTATCTTCGCGCTGTTCTACATATTTACTCCTATCGAAAATAATTTACATGCTATTTAAAGACAAACCAATTTCAAAGAGACTCAACAAAAATAGAATAATAATTAAAAAAATTCAACCAGAGCATTACCAAACGTCATCCGTATCAAAACCAATCAAGCACAAGTTAAAAAAAATCATTAAAACGAAAACGAACGTTAAACCAACCTAACCTCAAAGTTCCGGCACGCAGGCACTCTCTTTTCCCCAGCCGCTGCTAATCGCGCGCTCAAACACGAGCTCCGCTAAGCGAATACTTTGCCAGGCGTGCTTGCTCGTGGAAAAACAAAGCCGCGAATTCTCCCGAAAACAGTCGCTTTCCAACAAACAGCCGATAGTTCTCCGAAATAATTCGCACGTGCTCGGCGAAGCCCGCGCGCGCCATGGCGGAGAGCACGTGTGTGCCTCTGCGGCGAAGGGAGCGCCCGATAAAACAAAAAAAAAAGAGAAGGAAAGAAAGAGAGTCTCGAAAATGTGCGTATATATCCCGAGGAGAAAGAGAGAGGACTGCCGCGTGCCCATTTATTGGCAGAGGTGAACGACATCGGCGCGCAAAGTGGACGCGGCTGCTGCTGCTTCTTCTCTCCTGATATATACCACTACACGCAGGCTCTTTCTTCTCTGTCTCTTCAATCTCTCTCTCTATCCTCGGCTCTCTCGGCGAGTGTATATATACGTAAGAGAGATACTATGCGACCACCGCCGCTGTCGCCCGCTTTTATGGGTCACCGGGCGTGATTTTAGGCTGTACGCGCGCGCATTGTGGGTCGGCGTCGCGATGCTAAGCTCGACGACTACCAGACGCTTTGACTTTATTCATTCTTATTGTTATATTTGTAGGTGCCGCTGAGAGGAGAGCCGCCTTCGCGGTGTGCTTTCTTAACTGTGTCACGCGGGTGGTAGGATGGAGTCGTCGACGGGTTTATTATCAATGTGTATGTCATTTTTTTTGTATTTGTTTTGTATTTTGTTTTAAACGAATAGCTAGGATTTTCGTAAAATTGTGTATCTCTTAAAATAATAAACGTCGGCCGTTATTAAATTAAGAAACATAAAGGGTAAAAGGACTTGAAGGGAATCTAGGGTAGAAATGGAAATGAGTATGCATAAATCTCAATGCAGCCATGGATGTAATAGACTTTGCTTTTATATTTCTTTAATAAAATATTTTTATGTAAACCAAGTATGCAACGTGAATTTAAAATATGAAACAAAAATTTGCTGCCGTAAATTTCGTATTAATGTAACAAGATATTTTTTTAAGATAAAACGCTGTAGTATGCAAAAAATGAATAAATAAAAAACTAAAGTTATTAAAAAATATTTTCTCGTTCGTGATGCGTTGATGCATTTTAATGCGCAATAAACCCACTTTCTAAGTAAAAATATCCTTCTCAAATATATAGCTAACGGTGCACCCACATAACACTTGCCATGTTGTCACGTAGAAATTTGCAGTGTCTGTCGTTTTCCTTTCATCTTTTAAATTTCATCACCCTTTTACAATCTTTATATTGTCAATACATTTATGCTTTTCACAAACAGAGAGTCTTTAAACGAAATTCAGTAGGTAATTAAATATGCGATAATTTCCATGAAATAATTATTCCATGATTAAACTTAGTTAATTCTTCCTACGATAAATTTATTATCTCCTGATAATGCCGTATATCTTCCGTGCGATTACTTTTTTACCAGACTTGTATCGCTAATTTTTTAATAAATCTCTCCATTAGGGATTAGTTAGGAAGGCAGACGAAGAATAGATTAGATCAGGCCAGTGTCTCTGGGACTATGGCGCAGTTAGGTTCGATCGACGTTGCCAAGTTTTTGGCCGTTCTCTTTTTGGCCCCCGTAGCGAAATTTCCTCAAAGGAATCCAGACATCGCGCTGCTTGATACACGGAGGAGGAAAAAAAACGAAATTCTCGCTGACAGAAGTCGAATTTTCGCTACGTTTCTGCTTTGATATTTATGGCTTCACGTTGTTACTGCGTTCTATTTGATGCTCTGAGTAACTGTTGTAGAACTTTGAAAATTGTATGATTCTTTGTGTCAATAAAAAGAAAATTACATTAGTTATTTTTAAACTTTTAACAGTTCTATCTTTTTACGCGGATTAATAATATTTGTAGTTTTTAACGAGTACACAAGTTTTAAGCAAATTCCAATGAGCCTTTTATCTAATCAAATATCAGCACACTGAGATAATGATGATCGAAATAGATATGTTTTGATGAATATGCCTTGGTATGGTTTTTCATACAAATACTCGATTTACCATTTGTCGGATAAAAATTAAGAAGGATCGATACCTCTAGCACAAAGGAAAAAACTAAAATTAAACAACATAAATCTTCAACCTGAACCGTTTCGCCTAGAAACGTTGCACATACCGCTCGAATCAAAGAACCGCGCGAGCTAGTTTACGTCAAGAGCGATGATGTCACACTTTACTATAGACGAGCACGATAAGCATCCTGACCAATCGTTACGGATTTCGCAAAAATTTGAAACCGAATGAAAATCATACTTAAAACATCAGCACCCAGTTGCACATCCAAGCGATGAAAAACCAGCTAACGCAATTCGCGAAAAGAAAGCTCCCATCCTCCATTTTCGCAAGCACAATCGAACAGGTCAAAGCAGAAGCAATAATCCCTCTCGGTACTCGGAAAACGTCAGAGAGAGAGAGCCGGGGGGGAAAACGTCATCGACGTCTCGGCCCTATACAGTCAGAGCGCCCGTCCTCCTGGCTCCACGAACTTTTCATCGGATTTAGATCGGCATCGTCGGCCGTTACGTAAAAGCCGCGCGCGCGCGCGCGCAAGGTGTATTCCTGAGGCCCCCGCTCTCTCGGCGCGAGCGCGTACTTCGCGTTCCATTCGACGTCATTTTGTAAAACGGTCAATTTGCCGACTTGGCAGAGCCGCTGACCTTTTTCAATGCGCGCTCGCTCGCGTGGACTTGGGGGAGAGGGGGGGAGAGAAAGAGGAGGAAAGTTCGATTGCGGGGCTGAAGAAAACGAATTGAATACTACGTAGCTTGTCGCTTTCGGAGGATTTATTCGGGATTCGGCTTGGAGTGGGGTTTCGTTTTTTTTTTTTTTTTTTATTGAGATTGACGCTGCCTGAGATTTTGAATTCAGAGTACGCGAAGTCGGGAGATTTTGGCTGAGTGTTTTCCTGCTGATGGTTTGGCGAAAAAGTTGAAGGATTGTCGCTGAGCTTTATTGGGAGACTTGATATGGGTTTGAACAATTTTGTATTTAGTTCTCGAAGATAATTGAAATTTTCTGATACTGCATAATATTATGTAATAATGAAATAAAATAGTTAAACTGTTCCAATAGTTATTTTCGTGAGTGGCATCAAATGCAATAATTATTTTTAAGTTGAAATAAATAGACTCAATAAAAATAGATGTACCGTATGCATTACTTAAATGGTTGAATGAAAAGTTACTGTGCATAAAGAAGCCCAAAATACGTTTCATTTTCAATCGAACTATATATACAGTGCAATATATCAGATATCATTCATGCGCCATGTGATATGTATAACACGAAACAGACATACCTATATAGGGACGTTGCATCAAAAAAACAGTATGCTGCGTAATCGAAGTAAACAAATAAAATGATTGAAATTTCGAAAAATAATAATTTATACACATTTCAAGCGTCTAAATACAATTCCTCAAAATACAATAAAAAGTGTCTTTAAAAATCAACTTGAACCGCTTATAACAACGCTCACTAAAAACTTATCAACATTTAAAATTCAAATCCCCTTACGAAAGAAACCCAAACAAGAGCATCACCAAGTCCAATCAGTAATCTGGAGAGCTTCAGCCCGCGGCGAAGGTCGAAGACACATTTTGGCACGCGCGCGTCTCTCGAACGCGAAATACTTTTCCGCGTACGTATTCGCGTGTGCTTTAGCACTTCCGGCGCTGAAGCTGGCCTGCGCGGGCGCTCGGCTGGCGCGAAGCGGCCTCGTAATCGTAAACAACGGCAAGTAACAAGCGGGCATCTGCTTACGTTTTGCTCGCTTACGCTCGACGCGACGATTAGCGACTCTGTAAGCAGACTCCTTTAATGGCCCGGCCGGAGAGAGGAAGAGCGCCGATGGAGCTTTATTTATGCGCGAGAGCGAGCTTTTTGGGACTGGGAGAGAGATGAGTTTTAGTGTTTGGGGGGGTTAATTGGATTTTGGTTGGTGCGGTGAGGAATGGAGTTTGTTTTAGATTTTTTGAGATGCAATTGGAGTGTTGCGAGGGGGGAGGTTTAGAAAGGGAAATTTCATCGTATTAGTAAAAACTGATTTGTTGAATTTTAATTGTATTAATAAAGAAAATATTGGAAGAGCAGGTCAAAAATCTATTTAAAAAGTTATTAATGATTGTTTAATCACTGTTTGCTTATGGAATGAGTCAATTCTTTCATTATAGAAAAAATTATTTTATAATTAATAATTGTAAAAAATTTTTCTTTTATAGTAGGTTCTAGGTACTAAAAGTTTATCAAAGATAGTTTCTAAAATAAGAAATAAAAAAAAAACAATATTTAGAAGGCACTTTATGCGTTTAACGTAACGTTATGCTAATCAAAAATATTCCTGACTGTTTCGTTAACACAATGTCTGTTACGTATCACTTTATTTTTACAACAATCTAATCGACGCTATTCGAATAAAAGGAAACGCCTGCAACGCATTAAATCAGACAGACTGCACCCATTATCCTCCTAACGCCTTATTACATTCACTTCATTTACGATCGAACCAAACTTGAAAAGTTCCCATCCCACGCAAAAGGTGACATTCAATATTTAAACCAATATAAGTTTTCCATTTAAAAAAAAAAAAGGACACGTTCAAGAAAACACTCTCCTGAAGTTTCGAACACTTCGGACGTGTTGTTTACGAACAGCGATGAATAAAAACGTCGGCAAATGCGCGAACTTATTGGCGCCGTCGTGGGGGTGGAGCGCGGGCGACGCGAACGGCAAAAAAGGAAGCCCGAATCCGGGAGGGAAGCCCGACTCGCGTTCCACGTAAATTACTTGCGAGCTACCTTAAAGTAGAAGAAAAATACATTACGCTGGCACGTGGGCTGTTCTATTAATAATTTCATGAATAAGACTCGGGCTCTATATTAACAAAAACTGTAGCGATGCTGCGCGCGTGCGGCGCAACAACTGCAGCTTTGAAAATACTTTGCTCTGCCAATCGAGAGGCTGCGGATATGCGCGATATAGAAAGGATGTCTGGTAAATTTTAGTTGGCTCTTAGAGTGTGGAGGGATGTATGGTTAGGTCTAGGGGTTGACTAGTATCGATCCCTTTTCTGAATGCAGTTTGGGCGGAGTTGTATAAAGGCCTTTTCAAGAGCGGATGGAAATCTAGTAGTGATTCATTGATGGAGGAATTGTTGATGCACAGTCTTTGACAAAGACTTACAAGGAGAGTGCCTGGTATACCTCTAGGTCATTTGTTTTTATTGGTATGATTCTTTAGTATACTATTAAATTATAATGAGAAAAATAATTTTATTTTTGATGTACAATATTCACGATTACCAATTATATTATTTCTTGATCTAATACCCGTTATTCCATAGTTATAGCATGTTTTCATTCTTACCTTGCACTTAAAATGATGATAAAAAATACTTTAAAAAATTTTATAGTATATATAGATGTAAATTTCAATAGCGAAAAAGTTACTTACCAAAAATGGGAGTAATTTTGGTTAAATGGCCAATTCACCTCAATAACTAATTATTGATTAGTTATCTAATTTTTTGCAAGTACAATTTCTTATGTATTCTTTATCAGAATAAACATTAATTAGTATTTTCAATTTTAATAGTAAGTGTAATTGTTGTATAAATACGACATACAAATCGGAAACTTATTTCCATTGATAAGCTAAAAGTATGGAAAAGGCACTCTCGTTTTAAGTTAATCTCAAGATATAAAAATGGTGGGCTAAAATGATGCAATAATTCTGATTATCGATTAGATAAATCAATGGAATACAGAGAAAAAGTTTCGTCAGTAATACTTTTTTCTAAGTTCAGATTAATTTAAATTATAGCTAAAGATTAATTATTATAATTATTAATGATCTTATAAACCTTATAAAATATTGACTTTAATTAAAAATAAAGTCCTACACTAACACACGATAGGTACGTTTCACACGCACATTATTTTATAAAAAATCCATGACACGTTTATCTTCTTCGGATAAGATAAAAGACAAACGTCATAAAATTACGAGATCAGCATCAGTAACAATCACGCAGAAAAAAAAGAATAAATATGTAATTGCATAACTATATATACTTCTTTCCAACTACTCTCATCTATCAATCCCCAGACAAAACTACCAGACAACTCCAGTTTTTCCTTTACTCGGCCGGAGCCGAATATCCAAAACTCGGGCCGGCTGCAAGTGTCGCTGACCCGCGAATGCAAGTTTCACGTTGCTGATCGATCGCCCTATACATAGATATATACACGCGCGCCTCGAGGCAGCAGCAGCAGCAGCAGCAGTAGCAACAGAAATACACGAAGGTGTAACGTGCACGCATGCCTATATATGTGCACATGCATATACAAAGAGAGAGAGAGGTAGCTGCTCTCCGTAACAACCACGTGGCCAGCTTGTACACGTATCACTGAGCCGCCAGGTGTATATGCCAGAGACAGAGTGACCGGTGAACCTGTGTAATCTGCCTTCCCTAAATTGTGCAACGTTTCATTAGACACTTTGGAATTGCAAGCCCATTCGCGTCTCTCTCTCCCTCTCTTTCTCTTTCTCTCTCGTCGACGATTAATTGCACGTATAGGTACGGGTACCGACTGTCGAGTTTTTAGTTGGGAGTAAGCAGTTTTCGAAAACCGTGCGTTTGAATTTCAAAGTTGCAAACTGGTACGGTTGATTTGGCAACGTTACCGTAACTTCACGAAGCGTGCTTTTACGTTTTTTTTTTTGCGAAACGCTTTTTGTGGTAATTGGATGAAAGCTAATTTTACGATGTCGGCTTGATTTTTCTTGAGTACTTTTATTACGGCTGGTTGTGTAGCAAACGTGAATGGAGCACACTAATTTATTTCTGTTATGAAACTTTTTTTACGACCTTAAGAATCTCAAGTGACAGACTACTCCGTTTCATTGATCTTGAAGGCTATGGTAATTAATTCATGTTTTTAAAATCCAAGTCGATTAGGAAAAAAAACGGGACTATAAAGCTAAAGATTCGATAGGTGCTGCGCAATTTTCGTTATGTACCTAATTTATAATTTAAAAAAAATGTCTTTCAAATCAAGTTCATAGCCGCGCGGAAACAAGCTCCAAGTACAAACTTTATAATCAATTTTTTGCAGCTAACTAAGCACTAACGTTTCTGTACTTCTCGCATAGCTCTAGCGCACCGGATCGAATTTTATAGTAACACAACCGCAAACGAGACCAATCGAAGATATTGAAATTCCGCGGTGACAGAGAGAGATAGAGAAAGAACTTAAATATTCTTCTCTCATGTATACATCCTTTGGCTTGACAAAACGGACGGAATTCGCGGAATGTATTTCTGAGAGGAAGATTTCGTGTCACAGATGCTATCTTAATGCACTGTAATCACCCGTGTGCTTGCGACTCTAGCGAACACCTTTAATTGCATTTAACGCTCGAGATCTTCCTCCTCTATGATGCTGCTGTTGCTGCCTCTGCTACTGCTGCAAGATTGATGCAAAGATTAATTATTGATTTTCCACTGATAGCCTAATTTATGTTTTACAATTTAACGAGCTCTTTTCCTCTCTCTCTCTCTCCATTACTCTTTTCTTTTCTCCTCGCGGTTGAAGATAAAACAACTGCGAGGAGAGCGAAAGAGGGAATGGAGAAAGGGTCCTGAGCTTTTTGTGGGAGAACAATTAAAAGTGAAAAGTGGAGGAAAAGTTGGGAGATCGGGGCGGCTATTACGTGTGTGTTTACACAAAATGTTTCCTCACTACCGAGAGACTGTTGTTTTTGGATTTCAAATACTGGCTAGATGTTAGTTAAAGTAGTGAGAGATCGTTTGCTTTTGGATGAACTGAATTGTTATTTGACTTTGTATAATGATTTAGTATTAAATAAAATTATTGTAATTGTATTAAGTATATGTTTTTTAAGGTTTCATAGAATTATTATTAAATTATTTAAATAAATTTTTTAATTAGCTGCAGCAGAAATAGAATCTCAAAATAATGTTATCTTTTAAGTAAAAAAAAGTTAGTTTAGTAATAAAAGTTCATGAAGGGTGAATAATTAAAAATGATGAATATCAGTCATGTGTTCTTTTTAGTTGTATTCAATTATATACACATGACCTTGAAAAATAGATATGAATTTGTTTAAAGGAAAAAAAACATTCTCATCCTTGTAGCAGCAAAAATAAATAGAAGTAGAAAATAGAAATAACACACTGCACATTTAAGTAGAAGTCAACAATTTCATTTGTGAAGCCTCAGAACTACCAATTATGTAAGAATTGTAGCCTAAAAGTATCACCGATCGACATGAAAAGAGAACGTAATACTGAGTAGAGCAGTGACATGATAAATGTCGCAGTAAGAAAAAACAAAATAAATTGTTTTTGAACCACATTTATACACAATAACCTATCATTCATTAGAGCAGGTACAGAAAAGAAAATAAGAAATGGGTGTCGATATGCATTTTACAGATGCTTTGATCTCTTCCAAAAACTAGAATTATACATTTTATGTTGGAAGAGTTTTAAGCAATTAATAAAGCTCAATCGTATGTGTCAAGTACAAATGTATTAGTGATTCGACTTAATTTGCCAGAGCTCAAAGTTCTATTGTTCTTGCTTAGTCGAAACAAAGGATCATCGCCATCTTTCAGGTCATTCAAGGATGCAGTCTAAGCGAAAACTACTTGTTGCATAATTGAAACACTGCAGAGTGCGTGATTCAGATAGATGTAGAAAAAAATTTGGAGACACTTAATACCACATAAATATTTTAAAATAAAATTACATGATAACTGTGTTTTGTATCTATATATGCTTCTAATCAAAATTGATAGGTGTTGGTATTAGAGACATTGAAGGATTTATCATTTCTCAATTGATTTTTAAATTGATCTTTAGCTGTTTTAAGAAAGACCAACAATAAGAAAGATTAATGCTTTCAATTTTATTACTTAATAGCAACTATATTTTTAAGTGTACAAGTTATATAAAGTCAGAAGAGCAATGCTCTGTTATTTTTATTAAGGTTAAAAGTGATTTTAATTGGTATTATGAGAATAGAAAAAAAGAAAATCAATGATATACAGAAAAAAGTTTCAACTAAAAAATCTTAAATACACGAGTTTCTGATTATTTGTAAATAATATTTATCCAAAATGTTTAATAATTGCACAATACTTCCTAAAATGAATATATTAAATATGAATATCATAAAAAGGTATAATATAGTCCTACAAAGTATTTTTTAATTCTTTGTGAATGCATAGGTTATGTTAAAAACTAGAATTGCCTTGATTGAGGAAATAAATAATTTTATGTTTTTTAAAGTAAATTATTTGAAATTGTTTGTTAGGACATTTTAAAATATATTAAGACTTGTATATGAATTATTCTTGTTAGTTTCTTTTGGTTACATGTCCATTTATTACATATTTGCAGAAATTATTTTTCATGATTTATATTCCTTATGCAATAATGTACTACTAATTTAGATTCCTGATAATGAAGAAAATTAAGAATGCTTTATTAATATTTATTTTAATAATTATAATTGCATGATTAAAAAATATTTGATTGATAATATATTTTATAAAAAATTTTTTAATAATTGGGACATTTCCATTGTTGAATATTTAATGAACAGATTCTTTTTAAATATTTAAAGAATTGAATATGAAATGAAATAGTTGTATCTTGACAACTAGTATGTAGAGCTGTATTATAATATTAATTAATTATAAATTACATTGAATAGTACAATTAGTAAAGTAGTGAAATGGAGTCTTTTTGCCAATTGATTTTACAGTACATGAAAATAATAGGTTAGGTTTACAATTGGTTCAATTGAAGCTTTATATTTTCATCTTTTCCGATCAAATGAAAGTAAAAGAAAAATATGTTTATCAAGTTTAAAATCAAGAAACAGTTAAAAAAAAATATTGAAAATCTGAATTTTACACTGCTATCTTGTAAGTATTTACTTACTTGAAGTAATTATCATGAGGAAAGTTAACTTTGATACTTTAAGCCTAATCATTGACATGATTAAACGCGTGGCTTTTAACTTATGTTATGTAAAAAGTTACATACTTGCTACAATGATGTGCCTTCTAATAATTTTATAACTAGCTTTCTATAGTGGGCCCTGCTGCCCGAAAAATAATAAATAAAAAAGTATGCAAATAAACGCTACACTTAAAAACTGCTTGCGGTGCAAGAGTACTGACCTTTAAGCTGGGGAAGATGCTGCAGCTCGATGTCCTGCGAGTTGCGATAGCGGGACGAGCCCTGTGACTTTTTGTTCTTCTTCTTGAGGGAGCGCTTGGCAAAGGGATCTATCCGATCCACAAACGTTGCCGATGACATGGTGGACTCTTGACTCGGAGGCACTGTGGGCACTGGATGGGTAGCCTTTTTGTACGCGGCACTGTTCTTCGTGCCTCTCCTCTGCTGGTGGGCTGTGTTAGCTAAAGACGACTGGGTCCATCCCTGGTGAAGATGCCGTTTTGACTCTGCTAATAGCTGCTGGCTCTCTCGGCTGTCAGAGCCCCAGAGCCGCTCACTACACACTCACAGGTATGAAAAAAAAGGGAACCAAAGCACTTGTACAACATACAACGAACACTTGTTTACCTCTACCAATTACACTACTACTATTGATTCTTGGTCGAGCACTGAGTTTTAACCTCTACTCTCTCACTGGCTCTCAGCGAGCAGGGCTCTTTCTCTCTCTCTCTGCTTATTATAGAAAAGGTCTGCGCTGACTGCACTCACAATCTGCTCCCAGTGGAAAAGAAGAGACGAGACGCGGATCGTTAAAAAAGAAAGAGCGGAGGCGTTGGCCCGCGGTGCGGAGGGCTCGGGGCTCAGTCTCCTCCTCGCTCCGAGCCGGCGGCGACGTGCCCCAGGAGGTAGCTGCTGCTATATACGCTGGCGTACGTCCGGCCTCTCTCTCTTTCTCTCTCTCTCGCTCTCTTTGAGGTTGCGCGCGGCGCGTACGTACTGAGGCGCGCAGCGCACACGTATATACGAGAGAGAGAGAGAGAGCGGGCGGTCCCCGGCGGCGTGTGACTCCTCGCCGAGCTTCCTTTTCACGTTGCCCTCTTCACTCTGCGCCGCTGCTCCAAAGATCGACGTCGTCGACGGCGGCTACTGCTGCTGCTGCTGCTGCTGCTGCGGCGACGGCCAATTTCGTCTTGGCGAGGAGGAGGTGGGGGGGAGGGCGGCCGGCTCTCTCCCTAGCCGTATACAAACGTGGAGGAAAACGGAAAAAGGCTAGACACACACAGAGAGCCGCGGCGGCGAGCCGAGAGGAGAGAGAAGGCCGAGCGCGCGCGGCTAGCGGCCCTGCGAAACTAGAAAAAATAATCAAGTGTGAGAGAGAGAGAGAGAGAGAGCACCGCCGCGCGCTGCGCTCCGTGTGCTCTCGTGTCCGTCCGTCCGGGCGTGCTGCGCGTCCTTCTACGATTTTCCAGTTCCGCGCGCACGTGTCCTTTTTCTCTCTTCTCTCGCGCTTGCTCTCCTCTCCTCTCCTCTCTCTATATCTCTAATGCTCGCGCTCTGGGCCTGCTGCTCTCTCTCTGCTCACTCTCGTGTTTTTTTTTCCTCTCTCCCTTCCTCGCGGCTTCCTCGCTGTCTGCCTGCCTGCCTGTTTGTCTATCTCTCTTTCTCTCTCGCTCACCGAGCGGCTATACACTCTCCCGAAAATATATATACTGCGGGAGCCTGCTGCGCTGCACGCACGGGGCCCGAAACGCGCTCGCACGCACACACAGACACACGGACACTGATGGGAGATCGCGCGCTGCCAGAGGGAGCGCTACTGCTCTCTCTCTCTCTCTCGCTTGCTGGTGTATTGTACAGTGTGTCGACGACACGCGCTTGTCTCTGTGTGTGTATATTCTCTCTGTCTCTCTCTCTCTTCTTTTTTTCGTCGTTTCCCTCGGTCGGTGAGCGCACTGCCAGAAGCGGGGAAAAAGAGATCCTCGGCTTGTCTGCGTGTGCGCGCGTGCCTCTCGACTGTCTCAATATCGGACAGGCAGAGAGAGAGAAAAGGCTGCGGCTTATGTTAACGACGACAAGGAGCAGCAGTAGCAGCAGCAGCGACGAGCTGGCAGCGCGCGACAGCCGCCATCAGCTGCGAGCAATGGCGAGCAGCAGCTCCTCTCATGTTTTTTTCCCTTCTTCCTCTCTCTCTCTCTCTCTCTATCTCTCTCCTCTCTCGGGACGGTCAACGTGTGTATCCTATACCTACTAGAGGCTGATCCGTCTCCCGGCTCGCGCTACTACGTTGCACTCACACACAGCTACTGCTCTCGAGCCGCGGAGCAGCACACTAGGTGTATATACCTCTCTCTCTCTCTCTCTCTCTTTCTCTCCTCGTCTCCGTCGAGGGGCGCACACAGCACTACACTGTGCGTGTGCGTGAGTGTCGGGAGAGAGCAGAGCAGCAGCGCGCTTATAGTAGAGCGCTGACGACGAAAAAAATTCGAAACAAAAAAAACGCGCACGCACGCACACGTCGGCGTTAGAGAGACACCGCTCTGGCGGCACTTACATATATGTATATACACACAGCACACTCACACGGAGCTGAGTAGATAGAGACGGCGCGCGGCACTAGCGTAGAGTCCGTGCAGGCGGCGGCGACAGCAGCGCATGTGGGCGCTGCTCTCTCTCTCTTTCGCTTCGCTCGACGTCGACGTACGACGACGGTGGCAGCGCTGACTATACAGCCCCTCAAAGAGACTGCGCACGCTGTCTATTATATAAATATATGTATATATATATATATGGCTTGCGCGCACTGTTGGCTCTTTCTCCGGTACTCGCGACGCCGCCGGAACTAAGAGGCCGCAGGGAGATATCAGCAGGCCGACGACGACGTTGAGCAGAGGACGCAGCAGCGGCGGCGTTCTTCTTGCGACATGATTCGTCGACGGGGGAGGGCTCTGTCTCTCTCTTTCTCGCTTGCGGCGCGCGGCGCGGCTATCTATATATGTGTGCGGGCGGGCGGACGACGAAGGCGCACTCACGGATATATAACGCTTGGCTCTCTCTCTCTCTCTTTTCTCGCCCTTGCTACACTGTCCTCCTCCCTTCTTCCGGCTGCGCCCTACGAGCCGAGCTTTCTTCTCTCTCCGTGCATGTGTAGACACACGCACGCGCCGACGATAACGCGAGTAACCTCCCTGGGCGGTGTTTCAACGCGCGCGCGCGCACACGCACACACACCTATATAGAGTGTATATAGACACAGATTTGATGCAGCGACGTTCACTACTCTCGGACAGCAAAGCTGTGCGCTACCTCTCGCAACTGTGTATATACGTAGAGGCGAGAGTCTGTCCGCTGTGTCTACGTGCACGCGTAATTATTTCGGCTCTTCCTCTTCTCGATATATAGTGTATATATCGGCTCTCTCTCTGGGAGTCGTCGAGGCTAGCCGACGGGAGCAGCGGCTTTTCTCTCCCTTCCAATATCCTCTCTTGTTAAAGCGCACGCCGTGAGGGCTTGCGCACTCAACGTTCCTCGGTTTTTAACCCCCGTTTCGATCTGTCTCGCTCGCTCCCGCAGAGAGTAACCCCTGTGTACATGCGCGCACGCTCCGTCTGCTATCTCTCTCTCTCTCTCTCTCTCGCTCGCGATTGTGTGGGTGTAAAGGCCGCGTCGGAAAACGGTTGGCGGCGTTGTTGCTCTCTTCGGCTACTGTCAGCGGCCGCGAACTTGGAGCTCTACAGGCCGCTGGTTAAGTATAGCTTGGGTTATGCGCTTGATGTTGATTTGAACATCGTGAGGGCCGCGTTCTTAGGTAACGTACATATAGTACGATTTACATAGGGTCTTCGCCGAGCTTCGTCGAACGGTTAGTTCGGTGGGTATAGCTCTGTCCTTTGTCTCTATTGATATCGTGGGCGAACGCGTATATACACATATATATACTTGTGTAGAGCTTTCGTATGCATGAATGCAGCGTGAGGTGCTACCTGCAGACCGCGAGAGGCGCTTCAAGGAGCTTCTCGAATGGTCACACGCACCGACGGGCCACAAGTGCCGCCGCTGCTATAGAGCGGGTTTTTATTATTTTGTCATTTGAGTATAGAAAAATGAGGAAAGTTAAAAATGAGTCGTACGGGAAGATGTACAAGTCTAGTTGGGAATGTGCTAGGACAGTGATGGCGTTAGATTTTTTAAGGGGTGTGCGCTGTCGAGTAGTATTGGGGTGAAGAGACCGAGCTTACCGACCGAAGCTAAGTTTTGTAGTGACCTGATTGGCCGCTGCGGGAAGTAATTATTTGAAAGTTGCGCGGGAATTTATAATGATTTTGAAAATTCGGAAAGCATTTCGTTATTAATAGGGGTTGGAAAAATAATATTGACGAGGCACTTTAAAATTTAAAGCTACTTATACTATTACTCGACGTTCAAGGGAAATGGGGTACGCTTTAAAATGCTGGATACGTTCTGGACTATTAATTTAAAGTGGGAATTATTTTGGAGCACTCCGAAATGTATTTTGGAGCACACCAAGATATTTTTGGCTCATTTTGGAGCATGTTGTTTTAGTCTGTTGGATAATTTTAAAATGTTCCAGAAATTCTAGACGTACTGGTATTTAATGAAAAATCCACAATTTAGGTAGAAAATAATTGAACTGTTTACGAATAAACAGACTGAGAAAAATTCTATGTAATATGATTATCATTCGAATGCAACCATAGCTGAAACTTTAATTTCAATAAAAAGCAAGTAATTTAAAGTAAATAAACACTAACAACGTTCTATCTAAAAATAAGAAACTTGCCCAGTATTGTATCCTTGCAAAATAAATTATTATTAAACTTTGCGGGGTAGGTATTTATTACTTTTTAACATAATTTAATTCTCAAAGAATTTTTATAACTGACGTACATACATCTTAGAATAAAAAATTATTAAAAATAAAAATATTTAAAAAGTGTAACTTACAACTAAAAATTCTAAAATAAAATAGACATATAAAAAACAGATTTATCGAATTTTTTTGAAGCAACAGAAAAGCTTTTATTATTTTAGTAATAAAGAATTGAAGACAGGAGTTTAAACATTCGAAAAAATAAAAAAAATTATATAGCTGAAAGAATAGGCAATTCATTTGAAAAATAATTTTATTAAAAAACAACATTTTTATTGCAGTAAAATCGTTTTCGACATTAAAAAATTTTAAAAATCATACACAGTTTCAGTCGGGATCATGTAACAGGAAAAAAGGATTATTCTACCTATAGTTGGTCATTAAAGATATTTACTGTAAAGAATGAAAAAATATCTATTTTATATATACATATATTTGTAGAAAACTACAATCAAATTTTGATTATTTTTGTAAAGGATTAACGTATTTATTTTTTATCTTAATCCATTAAGTTACAAAATAAATTATTAGAATTTCAATAATTTTTTTCCTGCAATTTTGAAAACGATTAACTTATTTAAGTACTATTTTCGTTTTAAAAATGTTATTTTGCTTTCGACTTACTCATACGGCTATTTTAATCTTTAAATGCTTTTCAGAGCTTTAGTCATTCATAGATTTTTTGTCACTTTCTCAAGAGCTGGTCTTTGATCATACACTTCTTAAATGCAAGATTTACTATTCATACTTTTATTAACTATATAAAAAACTAAAATAATACAAAATTTTGTTAAAATCTACCAATTTTTTTTATTTTAATAAGAGAGCTGAAATAATATTAATTTTATTGAATAGCATAAAATAACTTTTTTAGTATCCTCGTTTAAGCCATTAAATATTAATAATAATAAAACAACGTATCTTTAATTTTTATATTTATAAATATAATCATCTATAGTTTCTTTTTATAAAATTATCAACAATTTTATTATATTACTATGCTACACTATTTTTGCTGCATTAATTATTATTGACTTATTATATTAAGGTATAGTAATATAAAATATGATCAAACTACTTTGTAAGTCATATATTTAAAAAAATATTATTTGCCTTATTATTTGACATATATTTAAAGAAAAAAATCGAAGGCCAGATCACCGCCATAGCCGCACCCAGATGACAAACACCTTTCTAAAATCAATCGCACATATCACACGATACAATGAATACTTTCAGAATTTTCAATAATTTTTAAAGTTATTTATTGGTATATTTATAAATAAAAAGTTTCTAATGCAAGAGTAAAATTGAATTTTGAATTGCTTTTAAGTTTTTCAAATTGATTAATAATTTATAAGTATATACGTACAGATCATCTTTTTATTACTCACTTAAAAGAATAAGGAAGTTGTTTCTTAAAAGAAGAGTATCGTAAATAGCTACTTTCTTAACAGGACGTCAGCGAAACTATGAATGAATCCATTGAATCACTGTTGAGTCAAGCATGAATATATTAATGAAATCTTATCTTCTATTTTGTAATGGCTGAAAAAAAAAATGAGACACTTGTTTTGGTTAAATAAAAATTCTTTATTTATTAACATTAGGGTTTTCAGATAAAAAATAAAATCAGATCAATAAGGAAGAGCAGACATACTTTCGAAAAATTCGAAAGGTTCATGCACTTTTCATCGCCGTACACACCCACAATTGACCTATTCTGATGGGACACGCCAATAATAGGTGTGCCACATAACATTTAAACCTTGTATTTCTTTTCATTTTATCGACGGAAGGCGGCACTGAAATTCTCCGAAAAAATCGTATCTTATTGCACATATCGTTTTTATATATTCTATAAGGTAAATAACAATTTTTATAGCATTAAAAATTTCCTTCATAAGAGATAAATTTGTTCGATAAATAAAACAAAAACAATATTCGAGTATATCAAATTTGATAAAAGGCACTTTGGTTTAAGGCGTAAAACTTACGTCAGTCTGGGTAAACCCTTGAATCGTTTTTCCTTCTGTAATCAGTGGATTCTGTTAAATTTTTATATATGCATAGTTTGATTTTTACATAGTGTAAAAAGTCTTGCGGTGTGAGATTTGGTCCCAACTGTTTGACAGTGATATGGATCAAATACATTAATAATTAATAAACGCACTGTTACAATTTAAATCGAAATGGTGAATAAAAAATTTATGTGCGCGCACGATTCAGTTTCCGTTCTATAAATATACGTTGTCTAAGCTCCAAGACGTTGAAATAAAGTATGACACGGTAGAACTTCGTGGCATATATATAGGCTATTTTTAGGCACTTTTCAGGCTTTAACGTCAAAAAGAACACTTTTTAAAAAAGAAAGCCTAAAAATTGAAATTTCAGTACCACCGTCTCTCAAACAATATATATTAATCTTAAAATGCACGTGCATTACAAACTTACGTTACGTAAGAAATCGCGTAGAAAATTACATTTAGTTAGAAATATCTTACAAACAATTTACTAGAGCTTTCGTTACTTAATATTATTCGTGTGCGAAATGACTACAATATTTCATGTCATGATACAATGAAATAAGAGTATAACAGTTTTAATATCATAAACGACTGTCGTTAAATAAAACTGCAATAATCTACAATGGCGATTATTAATAACTCTATAAAAAGTCTTATGATTAACCATAAATCGATATAAACGCTGCGATTGTACAATAAATTATAAATGTTACATAAATATTAATGAAAATGCGATATATATATATATATAATTTGACTATATATAATAAACAAAAATTTAAGTAAACGCTTCGAATACTATACGTATTAACGATTCATGTATACATAAACATCTATGTTACTTTTGATCTTCGTTACTCATTAGTACAAAAGAAACTTTAGAAATTAAAGCTTTAATTTTAATAATAGTAATTAGAGTATCTATTTAAGATCTATTTAATGGCTGCCTTTCGGGCGCGGCCGACGGCCGGTTCCTCTTGAAGAAGCCGCATTTGTACAGCAGCAGTATCAGCAGCAGCAAAAGCAGCACTCCGGCCAACGCCGAGACTATGATCACCCACAGTGGAATAGTGTAAGGAGGTGGAGGTGGTAAGGCTGGGATGAATGTGGTCCCGACCTCCAACGTCCTGATGACCGGCTCCGACGGCGGTCCTATGTATTGCTGGGCAGTGACGCGCGCCACCATCTTCGATAAAACTCGGATCTTGTCACCATCGGCGAGCTCCTGGAAGGTTTTCACGTCAATCCGGTACTTGGCAGCTATCGAGACTTCTTCGTCCTTCTTCAAAGGACCCACGTTGCATTGGAGATTGACGCAAGTGGCAGTAGTATTGCAGAGCTTCTCTATGTTGGACAGCCACTTGTTGTCCTTCTTCACGGTGACGTTGTTAGCTTGACGGGGATACCTCGCGCCAGCCTCGTGAGTTATCCTGTTGTTCAGGGAACCGGAGTACGCTGGCTCGTCGTAGTCGTAGAATGCCGGCTCCGCGTACAAAGCTTTTGTCAGCATATGATCCTTTGCGATGTTCCGGGCTTTCCGGCCTTCCTTGAGACTTAGGTAATCGGCGTTGGCGGACTGACACCTGACCTTGTGTTCGTCGGAAATATCGAGCTGCTCCATCAGGTACAATAAAAGGCTGCCGTTAACAGTCTCAGCGGTCCAGGTGAGCGTTGCAGTTATGTTGACGACGGTCGATGGTCCATTGTTGCGGATAGTGTAGTTGTGCGTGACGAAGGCTCCTTTTTCAAGGACGTTGTTCAGTGTCGTTTCGTTGGTGAAATCGGCGGAACCGAGATCGATTTCCAGGGGTTTACTCTGACCGTCTAGTGTCAGGTCGGTCTCGATCCATACCGGCAGTTGGATAGGGAACTCGTTATCCCTTAAAGTCTCGCGTTTTTCGGGATTCGTAGAATTGACTTTCATGTTCATCTCGTAATTTGCCTTCATACCGGAGAAGGTTATCGGTTGTAAAAGAACCGTAAATGTAACGATGCTCTTTCCTGGCAGTGGATTGCCTACATCACAGCGAAGGGTATTATTGTTACTGACTTTTGGCGGTGAACACTGGATGATTACCTGATTACTTTTACTCTGATTGGTTATTTTTGTGTAATCAATACCAGCTGGTAATTCGAGGTAGAAGACTGTTTCAAAGGCGTCTTCACCGTTGTTTTCGATTCTCACATCTAGTTCAAGTTCTTTTCCAGAGCCTAGAAGATATTTTTGAACATTCTTCACTACGTATATGGACAAGTCTGGTATACAAATGTTATCAGATCCACATTTCTTTTGTATTATTATCGAGTCCCGTTGTTTTCTATTTTCTGGTTCTAATATAGGGTATAGTTCTTTTTTGGGATTACGTTTTTTCGAGCTGTTCAATTCTTGATTGTTGTTTGCAAGTTCTACATTCATCACTGCATCCAATGATGTTAATTTATCTCTTAAATCTTCTACTACGTATACTTTCATGAATCTACAATAATTTTCATCCCTTACAAGAAAAGCAGTCCAGCTTAATTCATTTTTATTTTCATAATCAAGGAAATATAGACGGGGATTCTTTTTCTTTTTCTCATCTAATGACACATTAATTGTAAAATTATGTTGAGCCCATGCACCATTTCCTGAGTATTGATAACATATTTTCAATTCAGTACAAGTGACATTTTTTCTTTTTATACCAGACAGTACACAGGATTTTGCATTTAGATCAATTGAATCTGATACAAACAGTATTAATGCTGTCATCTTAATAACAGGTCTAGATCTGAAGTAAAAAGCAACATTGGATTCATAAGCACCAACAGCTAAGTCAGGGTACGCATTGTGATCTAAATCCAAGCCACCATTGACTGACCAACCAAATGTTCTCACAGGCTGCTGAAGATTTTCTGAGTAAATAACTTGTGAATACTTTTTATCAACTCCTCCTTTTTTACCATGATATATGTAAACTGCACCTCTGTTATCTGGACCACCGTAGGGTTCTCCAACAACAAAATCTCCAAAACCATCTCGATCGATATCACCTAAAGATGCTACTGAGAGCCCAAATTGTCCTCTATTACTTTCACCATCTATGGTATCAAACTTTTGATAAGGTGTAGATCCACCTCTATAATAAAATATGTATATCCTTCCACTTTCTATTTTGATACCTGCATTTTCTGGCTGTGTATAAAAGGGGGCAGAGACTATAAGGTCATTACCCCTATTTATATTGTCTGGATTACCTTCGAGGAAACTGCAAACAGCTAAGGCATACCCAAAGTATGCGCCCATTTGTTCACCAGTTATGTTACGATGGTTAACCATCTGTGATGAAAAAAGTAATACCTTTCCATGAAGATCAGCTGCACGAGGAACTCCTACGGCTACTCCACTGTCTTTGTTTCCAATAAAATCACCAACAGCAACAGAGTATCCAAGATAGTTATTATCTTCATAGGCAGGTCCTTCCTTGGTTGCCATCAAATTAATTTGTCCATAAGGCGAAAGACCTGATCTTGGATTAGGTGGATCGGGGACAAACGGCAATTGTACATTCTTATTCTCTATTGCAAATAACTGACCCTGCCAATACCAGCTGCCTGGAGCACCAATGAACACCCTTGTACCATCCTTAGTCAACGAAGCACTAAAACCAGCTTGACACATTCCTTGCCTGTGATGACCCGCTGTTTCATTATTCCTACACGGAGAGTATTCCACGGATGTGCCATCGTTCAAGTTGGCCAACCAGCAGGCACCCACTGCATCCTTAAAACCAGCAACTGAATTGTTAGCCTTGATATAACCGAACCAATTATACTTTGGAGCACAGGCCAACACTGGACCTCCAGGTTCATCGGAGGTGGAGAGCGTTGCTCCAAACCACTGGTCTGACTTTCCATCAATTGGGTCGACTCCTTTCGGAACCTTTGGTGACTTTATGTAATTCGTTCCCCTTTTGTCAAACACAATATTGTAATTTTTCTCCTCGTAGATGTCACACTTGAAAACCGCGCCTCCATCGGTAACGCCGTGGAGCGCCGGCGTCGCGCTCGTCGGCGCCCCGACGATCACCCAGCCCCGTCCGCTCTGGTCCACGTACTCGGCGACCGAGTAGCCAAACATAGAATTGTCAAAACCCGAGAAAACAGCATAATGCTCGCTCTCGACGTTGAACGAAGTGACAGAGCCCGAGAGCGCCAAATAAACGAGAACGAAATACTGCCTCCACATGACTTGGCGGCGATCTTTTCACTCAGAAAACTAATCGACTATAAATATACCGCACATCTACACACGCGCGAGCGACACTCCGCAGACTATTATTTAAGAGCTGCAGGCTCCTCGTTGCGCATCGCGCGCAGCTATTACACCAACCCGGCAATTTAAATCCCAGCGCGCTCCTCTTCAGCCTCGGTCGGCTGCTCGATAACAAAACTCGCCAAGCTGGGCTGCAGCCAGCATTTTTTCCTTTTTTTCTCTCTCTTGCCACTCGTTCTTTTTCGTTATCCTTTCGGTGCGAGTATCGCGATGAGTAAGGCGCGGCGGATATAGGCTGCTGCAGCGCAGAGAGCGGGATAATCGGCGAGCGCGCGCGCGCTCGAGAGCCCCAAGACTGTTGTCTTAAAATGGACTGGCTTAGGCCGCGTCGCGCGCCGAGAGATGCGGCGGCTGCTACCGCTCGCCTCGTGCCTAAAAATAGTAATGCCAGCCTCCTCGGCTTTCTCCCGCGAGAGCTGGAGTCTCGAGCGCGCGGCGCGCGCGCGCGACTCTGGCACAGCCGCGCGCATATGGTGCGCACGCATGGGGCGGGGCGTCTATAGTCTGTGTATTGTGGGGGAGTTGGACAGAGGGCAGTAGTGCCCGGTGACATGTGTGTGCGTGTGAGTGGGATCGGCTGTGTGGATATACTTTGGTATATTGAGCGTCCCTGTGATTTTCGAAAATTTTTCGCTCGACCGCGCGCGGCTGAGGTTGCAATTATGCAAGCCATGTGGCGGGCTTATGCCGAGCATCGGCTTTTATGGAAGCTTGGACAATTAGGCTGGTCGGTTTTCGTGTGGCCCGGAGGCCGAACTTTCACTTAAGGATGATGACGCGCTTTCGGATGGTTTTGAGGGGATCGTGGAAATTTGCGGGTGATTAAGAGAAGTGGGTTGATGGATGCGCTGATTTCGGGCTTGATTAATTTTCATTGATTTTAAGGAGGTTGCGAGGGAAATGAGGGGGCGCTGGGGGGTATCGAATTACTTTTGGATAAACAAATTTGTGTACCCCATTCGAAAATATATAAACGGATGTCGGGTGCGTCAGCGCTAAAAAAGAAAACGGTTTAGTCAGTTTAAAAGCTATTAGTTATTGTATATCTGTGGATGAGTCGATTCGGAAAATAGGAAATCTATTTACTCCAGGTCAAAATGTCATATTTATGACTTTATTTATTAGCTTTTGATAAATTTTTTTTACTTTCTGTTGGTTGATGGTCTATTTCGGACATTTTTATTACTAATGAACGATACTGTAGTAACTTATAAGACCGGTAAAAACCTTCTATTACGTGTTGATTCTCAAATGACGTGCTTTCTTATCAAATCACGCAAATATTTCAGAGAATAGGAAGGAAGAAAACTTGTAAGATACGTATAGTTACGAATATTCTTAGGCACTTGGGTGAAAAAGAATGACTTGATGTTTATTTAATTAAATATATAATTATCATTTATATTTATTAAAATTAATCATTTTTATTTATTTATTATGATGATTTCAATTAACGGTTTCAAGATTTCAGTTATTTAGTTAATTGCGTAAATTTTTAAATTGTTAAAAACGTTTGAATTAGTCAGATAATTAAAATTGGCTTTTTTAATGAATAAAAAATTAAGTTTGTTGTAAACAGATATATTATCTTCTTAAAAATTGTTATTTAAAGAGTTTGTCTCATATTAAAATGTTGAGCATGCAAACCAATTGTTGCAGTGAAGTCAAACAATAATCTAAACGACATTTAATAATCTACCATTGGCTATGACAAATATCTATCATCAAAGGTTATTTTTTTACTTGGATAAGCTGTGGCTGATAGCCTCGCCTATAGTACGCAGAGATTTTTTTATCGTTTTAAAATTTTCTTCTGTAAATTTACTTATTTTCGAAGGCCGACTGCTCTGATAAAAGCTCGCGAAATATCCAAGTATTATTTGTTTAATAAAAAACAAATTCATTCAAAATTTCAAATTAATTCATTCGAAATTTCGTCAAAATTTTTGGAAAATAAAAATACATTTCAAAAATTTTGTATAAATATTGAGTATCAATTAAATTCTATGAAAAAATCATAGACTGTGAAACTTTTACGTTAATATTATCTGATAATAATGATAATACTTGTTTTAGTTCATGCCGATTTTTGTAGGGTAAATTTTACGTTTCTAAGAATAAATTAAGAGTATGTTTTATTTGTAATTTTAATTTTTGATTTAAATAAAATTATATATCATTTTGTCATTTTTTTTTTCATTACAAAAAATCAAAAGAAAAATACTTTAAAATTAGTGCAGATTATTTTGATAATATAAGATAAAAAGTTAGGTAAATAATAGTATGAATACATGTTCATTGTAATAAGTATGACAATAATACTTTTCTGAAATATTTATAAAATAATTTTTTTTTTTCAGGACGAATATTACTTAATTTTTATGAGACAAACATTCAACTTGTTCATCTAAAGATATTCTATTTCATATTATCTGTGGTATTTTCTGCAGTATTACCTGCAATATTTTCTAAAGCATTTTTTTTTGTTTTAATATTAAGTATCCACAAATTTTTTGAGCAAGCGAAACACTTTGGATAAAATTTTTCGTAAGAGTATCGCAGTTTAAATGCGTTTTATTTTTTTCTGATAATTATTACAGATAATGCCATTTGATGAGAGATTCGAAGGTCACTTTCACTCGAAGACGACACTTTCAGTGGTTTGGGATAATGAGAACGTTCACGTGCACTACTTAATTACAAATGGAGTTTGGATGATTTAATCCCGCGGTTGTAAGAATTTAAATTAAAATAAATTCTCTTAAGACAATTAAAAACTTTCACGTGTTTTCTTATATAAATGTATTTTTCATAATACAAAAATATTTTTCCTGACTATTGGTTTATATTTGTATTAACTGTGCGAACCTTACAAGTTGCATTCATTCGTAAGGTTAATTTTAAATTTAATTTAAATTTAACTTTGTTTTTATCTCAGTTTAATTATTTTTGAATTTCTATTAATATATGTATTAACCCATTTCTGAAACTAGCTAAAATACTCCAAAACTAAAATATTCAAAGAAAAATTTTTTTTAATTACGCCGCCTATAATTATATTTTTGTAATACTTTGAAACATTTATTACGTTCTTTATTTGTAAGATAGTTTTTGTCAAATTTTATTTCTCCTAAAAAAAAACTCCAAAAACATTCTTAATTTTCAAATTATATATTTATAATTTATATTCATTTTAAAACATATATTTGTAAAAGTATATTTTAAAAATATATATATTTTGAACGTATAGGTGTAATCGTGGCATAATTTTTGCCAAATCCCATTTATATACATTTTAAATGTATTCATAATAAAATAATAAAGTAATTAAAATAAATATCGCATACGTAATTTTATTTTAATGCACATTTCACGTCCTCATTCGATTACGTTTCGTCACTTTCGTTTTCAATTTCCCACAAGTTGTTTTCGCAAGTGTCACGTAGAAAATAGAAAAATATACGCCACGTGATTGGACGAAGAAAAGCAAAGAGCGAAGACGTTTGGCTGCTGCAAGCTGCTCTGCTCGTGAGAAAACGTTAGTGGAGGGGTTCCGAATGATAGTCTATTTACTGACACATATGTCATTTTCATGTTTTCATGATGATAATAATATTGGAGATGTAAGTTTCAAACTGGTCTTTTCTATTTACAATTTGTGAAACTTAAATATAAATTCAACAGGCTAGAATGGATGTAAACATAACCTACAAGCGAGTCAAGTGTGTAGTAATGCAAACATAAAATCACAAAAATATGGTATTGATATTTATCTGAGATTGACTCATACAGCTTTGATGATTCTATAGTGATTGAAGTAACATTGTAAGTAAAATTCATCTTTGCTTCTTTTAGTGTCAAGGTGTTTTGCTGTGGCTGCAATAAAAAAAATTAGAATTATGAATTGGCGGTGACTAAGGATAATTTAAACAAAATGAATGCCTTGGTTCGATGTCCTGGCTTGTACTGTGGACGAGAACTACTGACAGATGGAAACTGGACAGAATGTGGGGCTTGTCCCCGGGGATTCAGGACCAACATGTCCTCAGCGTGCGTACCTTGTGAGGATGTACCAACATTTTACGACTGGTTGTATCTTGGCTTTATGGCCCTGCTTGCACTTGTTCTCCATTGGTTCTGCATTGATATGGTGGCAATGAGGCGTAACATTCCAAAAGAAGTTATAGCGTTGCATTTATCTGCTCTGATTGAAATATTTTCAGCATCTCTCATCACTTTGTTATTGACTGATCCAGTAGGATCATTTGGGATAAAATCGTGCAAAGCTCGTAGGTTGTCAGATTGGTATACTTTACTACACAATCCTAGCCCTAATTATGAAACAACATTACATTGTACACAGGAAGCTGTATATCCTTTGTGAGTATATTTGAAAGAAATGTAATCATTTAAAATTAATTTTATATTTTTTATTTAATATTTATCCTATAAAAGTACTTTCTCTTAAATTTTTGATTTCATTAATCCAATAAACTTAATAAGATTATTCATACAAACTGTTCAGTTCAAAATATTTCTAAAAAATTCATTGAATAATTGTTGAATAACTTTACTCTACGTTTATGTGTTAAATAATGTACTTTTTAAAACACTGTACTAAAACATGCACTAAAGTATTATGTACTCTTTTTAAAACGTTTTATATTTTTTACAGATATACTATGGTGTTTGTATTTTATGCCTTTGCTGTTGTAATTATGCTGTTTATAAGACCATTAATAGCAAAAAGATTTTTGCCAAAGAAAGGAAAGTTTTCTATTTATGCTGCTCTATACTTTTTTCCAATTTTAGCTTTATTACATGCCATCGGCAGTGGACTGATATGTAAGAATTTCAATTATTTCAATTTCATTATAATTCACCACAAAAATGAGCTCTAAAAAATAATTTTATACTTTACAGACTATTCCTTTCCATACATTACAATTATTTTGTCTGTTCTTTCGAATGCTGCACATTTTGCTTTTAAGTTGAATCAGGTAAATATCTTATTTAAAGTTAAAGCATATAAAACTTATTTCATTTTTTAACCCTTTGATTCCCAGTATGACACATTAGTAACATGAACATTTCCGATGTAATAGCTATAACTTTATGTTCATATATTTATTTGAAAAAATTTTAAGATGTACTTACACTGTTTCCAAATATAATCAGATAACATACTTTAAAAAGTTATTTTTTCAGTTTGAAACAAAAAGTAATAATAAAAATAAAATTAAAATTGAAATTTCAAAAAATTAACTCGGAAATCCAAGGGTTAAAAATTTTTTATAAATATTTTAAATTTAAATATCTTAAATTATTTAATCTTTTTTTTCCCAGACTATGAAATCATTACTGCTAAGTTCGATTTCTGACATAAAAAATGTTGTTGTAGTTTTGGGTCACTGGTTACTACATGGCTATGGTGTTATAGCCATTGCCACTTTACGAGGTTCAAGTATTCATCCAGCAATGTTAGCCTTGGTACCACTGCCAGCATTATTTTACATTCTTACTGCTAGATTTACTGATCCTCATAAACTTCATATTGAATGATAAAAATAAGATAAAAAAATTTATCGCTGTGTAAACCATGTACAAAGTATTTAGGTTAAATTAATAAATATCATTTTTGTACAAATCAAAATTTTATTTATATAATGGGATAAATAAAGAAAATAATCATAACTTTAATAATAAAGTAGAAAAAAATATTTTTTTTTTATATTTTTTTAATGCATATTAACTCCATAATATAATTTTAGTGGAGTTTCAGAGAACACACATAAATGCAAGTTGAGATTTTCCTTGTTTGTGACTTATGTTTTTGGTATAAAAGTCACTACCAACGTGCTTTTTGGATTCATCATTATATTGTTTGACTTCAATTTTCTAAAACAAATAAATTCAATTAAATTTCAGCTTGTAAATACATTTACATTTTTTGTAATTTTTCAATTTATACTTACTCAGAGTCTGTATATATTGTTTTGTCCTCAAAATGATTGGGGGTATAAGTATATACATTAACTTCCTCTGGTATATGTGGAACAGAAGTTATGTCTATAGTAGTATTTTGCTGAGCACTGTTGTAGGCCACCAAGTATCCAAGATTGCCACCTTTGAACCTATATACAGTAATTATTTTAGTAAATATATGTTTTTTAAATTAATATCTATGTAGTAAAAATACACTTAAAAATATGTTAGTTCCAACTCACCAATTACTGAACCCATAAAGGATGAAGCATATGGAACATTATAAATTAAGCTTGAGTTAGTTTGTTAAGTTTTAAAACACCACCAAGTTAGTATTATAGCCATAACATATACCCAAAGAAAAATTAGACCAGGAAGAGCCCAATCAAATCGTAAATAAAATTGGTTTACAGTGCAAATATAAACCATTAAGACAGTCGAAGTAGTTTTAAAGAACCAATTGCCTCAAAACTAATTTTTTTACTATTTTTATACAAAAAATAAAAAAAAAAATTATAAAAATTAAAAAAAAATAGAATACAAAATTTACTTAAGAATATTTTATAAATATTATTGCTACATGTCTAAGTTCATAAAGAAAATTGATTAACCTTTATTAACATAATTGATTTAATAATTATTGATAATTTAATAAATTTTAGGGTAGTTGATACTTTTAAAATTAATTAGTAATTACAAAATAAAACATATAAAGAGTTAGTTATGAGTATTAATAACAATAAAAATAAAACCAAAAAATGAATGCCCAACAAGAAATTTATAATTTTATTTTTACTCACCGCGTATAAACAAAAACTGTTCCATTGTTCAAAACATCTGTTTTAGTTTCACCATAAAGGAATGATGGACTCTCATTACGAACTTTAGAAAGCTTAGCGAAAGCGTCCTTTGAAGAAACAGTGTCGTTTAATTTCAGTATCGGCGTAGCAGGCAGTAACATTGTCATCAATGTTAAACTATCAGCTATTTGTGCATGCATTCGTTTCCTCAAACTGACTTCTTTGCCATTTAACTAAAAAAAATTAATATTATTGGTAATAAATCAAATAAAGAAATTAACAATCTTTTAAGATTTGTTTTAAAACATAATATAAAGAACATTTACATCTATAGCAGGCCAAGGAGCAAATGCCAACACTTGTGATATGCTTTGATTTAATGCAGAGGCAGTAACTGTTGGATCTATATTTGCTAAGAAATGTACACTTTGTGGAAGATCAATTAAGGTCTTTTGCTTGTTATACTTGTGTAAAACATCAGATCCTAATTCATCACTTAGTGCAAATAAACTGTAATCAAAATACACAATTATAGTACCAATAGTACAATGAGTAGTAATTGTTCAATATTCAAATTAATTGGGAGTATAAGTACCCTTCTCCTTTAGTATAATTCATAACGACATCGCGCCATTGCCTCAATACATTAGAGTTTTGATCATGGTCTCTTGTATGTATATGAATGAGTGATGAATATGACCCTGATTCAGCTGGATAAGTTGCGCTGAAAGAATCATTGGCTAAACTAGGTTCTTCAACCAAGTATCGCGTATTAGCGAGTCTAAAGCCTTTAACGCCTAATGAAATCCAATGTTTAAAAATGTCCTATAATAAAGTATTGAGTAATTAATGAATTGGAACAACATGAGACAATTAGAATTAATAATAATATTAAATTATTTTAAACCTACCGCAAATTCATTAATTACAAGAGGATTTGTAAAGTTAAAATCAGGTTGACTTTCATTAAATTGATGAAGATAGAATTGTTCTCTCTTTTCATTGAATTTCCATGCTGAGCCTCCATTTAAACTTACCTATAAAAAAATAAATTAAAATTAAAAATAATTAATTAAAAACTTTAAAAGTCTATGTAATATAATAATTAATAATTTACCCAATTATTTGGTGGCAATAATGTTCTACTGTTGGGATCAACTTTTCCATCAGCCCATACATAATATGATGTAAAAGGCTCTTCTCGTTCGATTGACTTTTTAAACCATGGATGACGATCAGATGAGTGATTTGGATCTATTTCCAAAATTACATTTTGTTTTTTAAGTTCTCCAGCCTTGACAAAATCTTGGAAAGCTTTAAAATCTCCTAATTGTGGATTTACTTCTTTGAAATCCTCAATACGGCCTAAAAAAAGTTTCATCAGTAAGTATTATAAAAGAATATAAATATTCATATAGAATCACACAGGGAAAAATTATTACACCTATAATTTTTAAAAATTTTCCAAATCTTTATCTACTTAATTATAATTTTGAATGAATTAGTAGTTAAAGGTTACTGAAGTTTAATCAATTATTCATACAAGATGTATAAACACTGTGTATGTAGAAGTGCATATAAAAGCCATGTAATGTACGTAATGCTCATAAAGTTATTCAAATATAATGTTTCCCCAGGTGTGCTTAAAATTAGAAAAACATACCAGGTTCAGTTTCTTTCAAGACTGAATGCAAAGAAATAGCTTTAATATTCTGTTCGTCGAGAACACTTAATAAAGATCTCAAGCCTTCTAGATTATTGGTAGATGTATCAGATGGATCTAACCTAACTATAGGACTTTGTTCCCACCACTTTTTGGGCTCTGGTGAGGAGCACTTAGGAGCCATTACAATTATAGCAATAGCTCCAGCCAACATGGCAGCCCAGAGAAGCCAGAATGAAATAAAGAGAAACCATCGTAATCTGATCCAAAATGGGTCATTGGCATACTTCATCAATTCAGCTTTGCCCATTCCTGACAAAGACTGTTTAACTGTCTCAATATCAATTTTGGCATCTCCATTTTCAGAAATGTATTTGACCTGAAATGAGACATTATCGTAAGTGTTGTTGTAAATTAAATTTGAAGCTAAGATTATCATTGCTTATTATGGAAACAATAGCCTTTGATGTTGATAAGAATGGGGTGATGTAATAAGAAGCTTTCATTACTGTTACAATGCTCCCTCTAACTGTGCTTAAGAAACTCAAGTCATTGCTTTAAAGATAATATAATCACAGAATGGGTCTATACAAGAGTGAGTTTTATTAGATAAATGTTCTCATGAATTTATCGACATAGCTGCAATTTAAGTTTTCTTATTACATATGAAGATAAAGGCTATATTTTCTATTTAATAACTTTACCCAAGAAATAATTATTCATTTAGCCTTGAACATGCATTTAAACATTAACTATTTAATATCCTATATAAACTTTGTACTGTAAATTAAAATTCCGTGAAAAAAAAAAAAAAATCAAACCAGTAAAAACGCAACAAATCATCGAAAACTAAACCAGAAAATCCACCGTCTTTCAAACGTGCACGGCAAATCCAATAAAATCCAGTCCACTCTCCCAAAAAACCGCCTCGCGGCAGCCATTACACTCTCGCACTCCGCTCTCTCATCCATCTCCATTCCACGTAAAAAAAAACCCCATCTCTCTCTCACCTCCGAAGCATCCTTGCCAGGCACGACGGCTACCTTGCCCTCGTCCTTGAGCATCCGCTCCTGCGCCCCATCATCGATATCCCCATCGGTCCCGTTCTGCTTGCCCATAGCGCTGCCTAGTTGGCCTTTTTTATCGAGCGCCTCGCTGCTGTTGTTCCTGGCCTGCCAGTCGACGTCTTCGTCGGGCAGCTGCTTGTAAGTGGGCTGCACTACTGAGGCCCCGTCCGCCGGCGGAGCTATGCCGTTGCCAGTAGTCGCTGCTGGCTCGCCGCTATCTGACTCTAGCTTACTCCCACTCTTCTCCATGCTTCCGCTCTCTTCTCGCGCTCCTCTCGCCTATACACGGGTTTGTTTCAGGGTCAGCCGCGTCTTACGCAACGGCGACGAGGAAACCTGTTTGAGTAGCCAGAGTGTTGAGCTTTTAGAAAGGGTTGAGCTAGCGCTGAGGCAGGACGTTGACTCCGCGCGCGCGCGAGCTACCCTCCTAGAAAGTCGCTCAATTGGAGCAGATTGGGAAAGATTGGGCGGAATGAATCCTGATGGATTTTTATCGTTTTAAATATGCGCCGTGTTCCAATCGCGTGCTTCAATTCACTTTCTAGCAGGGTATTTTCTCTCGCGCGCTAATTTAATGCATCTATATACTATAAAAGCTTCGTGATTAAAGTATACTCACGTTTTTGGAGCAGGAACGTCTTAACGGGGCGAGTCTCTGGAATCCGTCTGAAGGACAGAGTGGAGGTCACGAGAGCGAGTTAGAACTGCAGTCCCCCTCCGTGAGCTACAGAATATAATGGCCCCGATATACAATGGCGAAATTTTTACAGGGGTGCCACGACGGCACTCTCGCTTTATGCGTAACACAGCTGCGCCGCTCTCTCGATTTCCACATACTCTCTTTGTGGGGGCCCATTCGAGTGGAAAAGCGAGCATGCGCAAATCGAAAGTATCGATCGAGAGACGAAGCAAGTGTGTAATAATGGTAGCAGTGCCGAAATTCTGCTAATTTTTGAATTTAACGGTTTTTTTTTAAGAGAGGCTGAGGGATTTTTGAGGGATTTGGAGGGTTTTTGGGGTGGGAGTGGGTTTGTGATTGGTGCGTTCCGTTGGGGCTGGGTTCGGAGAGGCTCGGGTTGAGGGTTGGCGGATTGTGGGTGATGGTGTGGGGGAGGATGGTTGGTTTTTGCGGGAAATATTAGAGGAAAGTGAGAGTTGAGCTTGATTGTTTTAGGTGGAAAGTTAGGCTGTTGGTTTTTGTTTTAGGGGTTTTTGTGGGATTGTGTGATTATTGTTGGGCGAGGGCGTCTGTTGAAGTGCAAAGTGGTTTGATAAATGAATTTTCGTTAGATTTTTATAAAAATTTTATGGTTTTTTTTTATTGATGTCATTGCATAAATTAATTTTTTTCCCCGGTTCTAAATTCACTTGCAGCGTGTAATAATTGAAAATTTTTAAATTATGGTAATGATTTCAATGAGAATCCTTGGCTTATAATAAACAGAATTGTTCAAATATTTCAATGATCTACTTTTATAATATAAATACCATTCTATAAAAAGATAATTATAGTAATAATATCTTTATTTACACATTTTTTCATTAAGAAACTTTTCACATTCGTACAGAATTATATTTTCACAATAAATTTCTTTTAAATGTTCACCTTATGCTTGTATAGTTGCTTTTTTGCTGACTGACATATCTTTGGCTTCCCAAAATAGCTGCTTATTAAAAACTAACACTTAGCTGATTGATTTAGGCGCTAAATACGAATATAATTATGGTCATTAATTTAAGCTATATTCAATTTTGCTGCAAACTATAGTAAAATGATGAGTTATTGTAATGAAGTACCAAAAGCTAAAAATTAGAAGAAGAGTAGACGTAACCTCTCCTTCTTCTGTAATTATTTATTTCATAGAAATATATAATAAAACTATATTTTAAAGTAGTAAAATATTCTATTATTTAATTCTCGTATAAAGCTATTTTCTGTCGTATATCTTCCCGTTTCCGACACAACTAGATAATAATTTTCATAACATGATCAAATCAACGAACCGTTTTAAATTAAAATATACAGCCAAATTTGTTGAAAGAAAGTTGAATAACAATAAAAGTAATTAAAACTGTATGTAGTAAGATATCCGTGGATTTATTGTAACTCTTTCAAATTTTCCAAAAACGGACTTGAACACTGTTGCAATTCCTCTATTAAATATCTATTTTCTGGTTACTCCATTTCTTTTCCTCCGAAAAAAACGTTAATTTTCAAATCAAAATTGTTAGATTTTCAAAAATCAACTAATTTTGGTACCACAGCTACAGTCGGAAATTGCAGATATAAAATATAATTTACAATAGCTTGTAAAAAAAATCTACTTTAATTATTAAACATAAAAGAGTTTTATTATTATTCTTGTATTGATTCGTATTTTGTTTAATGTTTAATAAATGATAATTCAAGGATATTTGCTCTTTTTTATTATTAGTTATGATATGATTAAGTAATATCTTTTTGTTTATTTATATGCAAAGATTTGTCGAGGTTGAAGAAATTTACAGAGGATGTATATAATGCCTATTGTAGGTAAAAGGAGTTTGGTCATTAGAATATTTTTTATTCAAGTGCTATATATATAGATTAAATATGCGTATATAGTGTATTTTTTTTATAATTGTTATTCCTAAGTTAATCGAGTTATTTTTGTTATTTAATTCGTCGAAGTTATGAAGTTTCTAAATTTAATATAATTGAACAGTGTTGAGCATTATAGTAAATATATGAACTTCTAAAATATGTAGCACTTAAATCAAAAACATTTTAATGATCGGACCTCCTCCTATGTAGGAAAAGATATTATAGTATGTTATATTGGTTGTACAAAAAACTGTAGTATATTTTTCGTGACTTTTTAAAATTTAAATACCTTATTTAAATTAGTATTATTATAATATTATAATTATAGTTAAATTAGTTCGTTTAAAATTGATAATTTTCATTTTATCTAAAAATCTTTAGTTATGTGATCAAATTGGTAACAAATAAGAGCTATCAGTTTTCTGGCACAATAAAAATCTTGATAAACTGATTTCTGTACGAGTAAACAATAAGCTCGTATAAATTTTGCAATGTCTCCGGAAAGGATTTAAATTAAATGTCTGAAATTTTAGTAACGAAAATAAAGAATTAATTGGAGTGAATATCAAATATTATTTTATCGGTGAACCTTCAATTTTGTCACTTTAATTGGTTCAATCAAACGCGCATAAATTAATTTTTTAGTTTTATTAAATTTTATTGTCCTTGAACCTGATCTCCATGCATATTATTGATCAGTGCACTTAAATCTTCTGGATTTAGTTTCTCAGATATTTGCCTTGAACGCAATTTGACGTTCTTTTGCTTTGTTTTGCCTCTGAATTTGTTCATCAATTGGCGTAGCTTTGCTAAAACTTGCATTACTCTATTCCTTTGGTTGCTCTAGGAGGCGAGTATCAATGCCAAAACGATTATCGTCTAGAACTTTGTTATGCATTACTATACTCTACTATTGGGTTACAATTTTTTATTTATCAAATTCACGTTGAAATTACAAAATAAATTTAATTTCGCAGCATTTTTCTGACTACAATTGTAACGCGTGTACACCTACATGCGTCATTGTGTACATGTTATAGTAAACATAAGCGACTGGTGATTCCCCAGCAAATAATTATTTTCTTGGCAGATCTTGTTGAGCAGACAGATGCTTATACACATATCTATTTTCGAGGCATGTAGCAAGCTTCGAAGCCGTATTACTATATGTATATATGCCATTGTGATAATGAAAGTAAACCAATTGGCGAATTAATATGAACGTCAAGGCGGAGACCATTGAAATAAGGACAAATTTTATTATAAAGGATTTTAGGCTTCTGCAATAAGGAATAGTTAGTTTTGACAATGAATGCGTTTCGAGAAAATAATTTAATTTAATCAACAATTTCTTCTTAATACGCATTGTTGATTTTATAAATGATATATTAAATAAAGTAGTTAATTTACATAAATTAAAACTATGGTTTTATTTATTATAACTACTTTTAAAAGTTCTTACCTTTTTTCAAGCTGCTGTGGCCGCAAGCCGATATCCGAACCTCTGTGATATTTCCGTTTGCACAAAAAAATCTTATAGCGTTAGTGATAATTTATTTTAGAATGAACGGATCAATTAACACGGTCTGAGCCTTATAAATTTTTAGGTCGAAAATTTAAATTTGGTTTTGCTTTAGGATTTATTTTCAAAAATGAATATTCTATCAGGTCTCTAACCCAGGCACAACGCGATGAAAAAAATCAAAATTCGTTTCTAATTATCGTAAGTACTATGCTACGGCGCGATCCAGAATGGCGAGATGCCCTCCCGAGATTTCACTAATTACCTCGGGTGCATTCCCTCAACTGGGGCGGTGAGCGCCTCACGCTTACCTCCCCCATATCACTTCAAATGCGCATTCAGCTTCTATAGCTTCAATTGCTTCGCCTGCGCTCTCGCATGTCTGCGAAGTGTTGTGTCTAGCTGCCTATCGCATATCCCTGTACGTGTGCCTTGCTATTCGATACTCTTCCAACGACGAAGTTCGACCTTGGAAAAGTACCGAACTGCAACTCAGCATTTTCGTGCATTCAAGCTAAGTTACGTGTGGCTCTAAAAAAAGCACGTAACAACTACTTTTATTTATTTTACAAGTTTTTACTTTCATGTATACTAAAGACAATGCAGAGAATTTACGATGATAAATAAATTACTTTTTTACATCCAGTTTTAGAAGTTCGATTACACGGGTAAGTATTCCATATGAATTGGAATTTTTAATAAATAATCGATGATTTATCAACAATTTTTAATTATGTATTGTGGGAAATTTTTATGTTATTGACAAACAAGTTTCTCACTTTGTAATGCTGATTTTTATCTTTTCTTTATACCTTAGTGAAGGTACAAAGATAAAGAAAGATAAAAATTCAATATGATGAAATAAAGATATAATCTGATTCAGTGCAGAATATATATAAACATTTCTTGCAAAAACTATCTAAGAAAATTTTTAGTTATAAAATTCAAACGTCCGATTTCCCAATTTACAAATAATTAACAATATCCCATAAGGAGAAAGTATTTTTATTTTTAGCGTAAAACAATGTATAACTTCATTTATAATTAAATTATACATTGAAGAATATGATTTCAATAATTTCCTGAATAATTTTTTCATATTATTTATAGAATATACAAAGAAACCATTATTGGCGTCGATGGGTTAAATAAGATAACATTGTAAAACTGAGCGGTATCCGACCTTATCTTTTTTTTAACAAGGATGACACGTCGCGCTTTAAGTCTTGATCTTTCGCAAAGATATAATTATAACTTGTTGCGTTAGCACGATACCTACACTCTACTACAATGAGAATGAAAATCAACAGAGAAGAGACCTTCGTTTGAAAAAGTTTATTAAAATTATCAATATATGCGACACTTTTTAATAAGAATATTTTATATAAAAAACTTTTTTTAAATTTTTTTATTTTCATCGACTGTTCTACAAAAAATTTTGTTTAACAATATCTTTTGTTGAAATATTTACAATTTGAATAAAGGCAAAGTTTACATTGAAGGGAGATTAAATCCAAAGAAGATTAAAACTTCAAACGGAGAATGTTTTCAATTTGAAAGTTTTGCTTCAATATTGTTAAGAGATTTATTATTAATTTATCAGTAAATTCATTGATACTTTGTAACTATACGTTAAAACTTTATTTTTCTGAGAGGCCACAAACTATCTTTTAAGTCTATATTATATGTTTTTTATAAATAGTATTCAGCCTGGGTGTAATAATCACACTCGCGCCGAACATTACTTTTATGTATCTTAATTAATACATTTAGGCGTAAATTAAAGAGAAAAATTATTGCGATACTTATTTATAAAGTTAAAAAAACATATCCAAGTTACGAGCTTTAAATCATTTACGTGGCCTTTTATTACGATTTTAATAAAGCAATTGTAGTTGATCAGAACAGGCAGTAAATTTGTAATCACCATTAGTCTAAATATCTATTTCGCTAACAATTGTGCGAGTTAAAAGTACTTAAACAAACGAAATCATTATACGCTAGTTTTATCTGTACTACAAGATTTATTGCTGTGTTTTAGTATCATTCTACATTCTTTGTTGCATTTTATATTCCGAATGCTTATTAAAGGCAACTTAGTAAAAGTTGCGTGCATTACATATCTATTGAAAATGTTGATAGTTTCAGTTGTACGCGCTATTTTTATATTATATTTTTTAAATATTTACTCATAAATTAAAAATTTTAATTTTTTTTTAACAGAGCGTTTTTTAACCAAATAATTTGTTCAATATTGTTATCATACTATTTCTACGTATAAAGAATATTCAAATTATGGTTAAAATTCTTTGTAAGATAAATATATGATTTATGTTTATATGATGTGCCACTTATTGATGACATTTGGATGGAGGATCTTATAATAAAAATACATCTTTATTTCCTTCTTCATTGAATTTTTATTTGATAAGGACATAATAAATTTATTCCCCTTTGTACAATCAAATACCTTAAATAAAAGACTTTCAGCTGAGATTTTTTCAACATAAAATATGCAATCACAGGCTGAGATCATTGATCACTTAATTTTAGATTAGATAAAAACACCGTATCATACTAATTGTTAAAAAAAATAATAATATCAATCGCTAAAAAATTTTATTTACACACGCTACATCTACGCGCTTTCTAAAATAACAATGCAACATACAGCGGCAATTTCCCTAAATCTACACACGCTTAAAAAAAAATCGCTTTAAAAAAATCGTCGCGTCGCCCGACGACCCAAAATTACATCCACTCCTTAAAAAAAAACCTATCGCTCCAAACTTTTTTCCACAGCCGTCTTTAGATTGGCATCATCCTCGAGTAGAATTCCTGCAATGATATACCGGATCATTATCTGCCTTTATCGGCTCCGTCATCGCGCCTGTATCTCCAGCCGAGCTATTCCTTCGTTTCTTTTTTTATTATTATCAAAGTCAAAAACAAAGATTTTCACGATGAGCGCGCTCTCGCGGCTGCTCCACTCTGTTAGCACCACGTAATTGTCTTTAACAGACCGAGGGAAACATGCAGCAGTATATGAAGATCGATAAGATCAGGACGACGAGGAAGGCGGACCAGAAGAGCCAGAATAGGATGAGGCGGATCTTTATCCAGAGCGGAGTGGCCGTGTAGTAGGCTAGATCTTCTTTGGTCAGTTCTGGAAAAGAAGAAGGTACCGGAGGTTTTTTTTTATTTGTGGGTGTTGGTTGATTGATGATGTTCGATTGTTGGATAGGCTGTGTTGATACCGATTGTCTTATCGAATTATTGTTTGTGAAGGGTTTGATGATACACGTTTACGAGGACGCTGATGTTGTGGTATTTCCGATTGTCATAGAGAATAGATGATTCATGGATTGTCAAAATGTATTGTTTAATTGTTGTGATCGTTATTGTATGCGGAGGTATATTTTTTAATACATAGGCACGTGTTATATTTGTAAAAAATAATTTTTCGGTTTCAATATCTCGATATATTGTTATTTCACGTATTTTTTTAAGGGTATGTTGAAGCTTTATATCTACGTCAAGGGAAACACTTTTTATCAATTTTTTATTATGAAAAAACTTTCGTTTTTAAGTTATTCTTTTTTAGGAGAAAAATAAGACATTAGTGAGATAATTTTTCAAAATTGAATATTCAATCAAAAAGCGATCTGATCATAGTCGGTTAGACTTTAACATGCCCTTACACCATGAGCGAGATTTATACTTGCAAATATAATCAAAAATTTGGTGTATTCAAATAAAATCGGAATAAATCCAAAAATCATCGTAGGATTATCTTTTATTTTCAATGAAAGATCACAGTTACGCGAGCAAAAATTTCAAGTGAAGCTTTAATTCGCAGCGATTAAACAACTAGGTAAACAACACAGCCAAAATTAATCCGTTCTCCACAATCACAAGCTTAAGTAATACCCCCAAGCAAACAGATAATGCATACCTCGCCTGGTGTTCTTCTCCACGGGAATGTTTATCCTCATATTCTCGACATCAGGACTCGCAAGCAGATAAGAACTTTCCTTGGGCACCATTTTTCTTTTATTACATGACCCGTGGCTCTCGCAAGCCGCAGCCGACAAGCGCGCAATTTATACTTCCTGCCTCGAAAACCGCTCGGCACCGACTACACTTAATTACAAAGACCCGCGCGTTCGATCGCTGGATTTTCAAGTGCGGGTGTGCAGAAAAAAAAGGCCTGTTTACTCGCGTGCGCTTAGAAAATTTTCCTTCCGCTTCTCCGCGGCTCTGCGAGTGTGTATGTATGTGTGGGAGCGCACGACGTTGTTAGAGCGACGGTCAGCGGCTGTTTGAACAAGATAATGAACTGTCTCTTCGATTTATAAAATGTCGCGAAGCCAATAACTATCGATGTTTTCTATCTGTCTTTATCTTTTGTCTGTGCGCGAGCGCGCGCGCGCGCGTCAAGGAAACAAGACAGAGCCGTTTAAATCTGGAATTTGAGTTATTTTGGTTTCGCGAGGCAATTATCGGGCGCGCTGTGGCGTCTTTGCTCTTATAATATTCAGACGCTCGAGATACGCCGAGCAGTTAAGAGATACATATGCTAAAGAGCGCGCCCGATGCATATTCAAGGGGCTGGCGAAAAACAGCGATAACCGGTTTTTCCCGAAATTCGGACAAGTATGTTATCGAGTTTGGCGTTAACGTAAAAATAGGTGATCGAAAGCGCACTGATGTATGATTTTGATGTCTTTTTTGCTTTTGTTAACGTAAACAATGATACGTTATTTATACTCTTATCCGATATTTTACTGCATTCGTTTTTAGTAGTTATTCTAGAAATAAGATACATCATTGTCAGATAATGAAACGTAAACTATCGCTTCCCTTTCATTTATAGAGGCATGAATTAAATGACACTTGATGCTGCAACTTTTCTTAGATTGATGTGAGTCATTATTAATATTCTATAGTATGCACGCGTTTTCAAGTGTTTACATTATACTATCCACTACTTGCTTTAATTATTAAAATCACGAGAAACTAATTGCGTTAAATAAGAGCAGTTAAAAAAGATTATGTGCGTAATTGAAAAGAAGTTTTTTTTAGAAAAAATCTGTTTAATAAAACGATTTTCAAAAATAAAAAACTTTTTGTACAAACTTTACAGATTGTTAATAGTTTATAACGTTCGCAGGAGCAGTAACAAGGCAAATTGAAGTATTACAACAAATTCAAGCATGTGTTGTTTGTTCGCTGAACTTGGTTCAGGAGGAGGCTCTGTAGTGGGAACTGGCACGACTGTCACTGGTTCTGGTGGTTCTTCAGTTGTAGTTGATGTCAAATTATCTGATTCATCTGATTCATCTTCATCAGAGTCTTCACCTATTAAAAATATTAATAATATAAATAATCAAGGAATCATTCATTTAAATTTGTTAATTAACTTAAATTATTTGTTGAATTACCGTCTGTTGTTGTTTCAATAGAAAACTCTGCAAAATCATCTTTGTCACAAAGGACGACAGATGCTTTAGGGGCTAATGTAAATAAATCGTTCTCTATATCACCATCTTTGTCTTCATCATTTTCTCTAAAATAACGAAAATATATTTACAGTTATTAGTTAATTATATATATAATAAGAGAAAATATTTTTATAAAATTTGAATTTAAAATTTAGAAATCGCAATGATGTTTTATAAATTAATAAATAAGTTAAGAAATACAAGTATTTAAATTGTTAATATGCTTACTTTTCTACATCTGCATTACTTGAATCAACCATCACCTGTAAATCTTCTTCTAGATCTGGATACAAGGTAGTCAAATTTACTTTTTCTTCCTCTGATCCAAAGTTAATGATAACCAAGCAAGTATCATTGTATAAAGACCTGAATTTAAGATGAATTATTGTTAGTAATATAATATACATTAAAAATTTATAAATTTGAAATTCTGACCTTTTAAGAATAAGTACATCATCATCATTCACTGCAGCAAGCTCATAATCACCCTGGGTAAATATTGGATCTTCTCTCAAAGTAGCTAATATTTTAAAAGCTTTTAAATTACTATTTTCGTGATTTGATTGTTTTTTAACATTTATTTCTTCATAATTAGGATTGACTGGAAGGAATGTAGTTTCATTAGTTGAAAATCCAGCTGAAGTGGAATTATCCCATTGCATAGGTGTCCGGTATGGATCTCTGGAGAATTCATCATAGTCATCTTCTGAATTTCCGAGAGCTTTTATATCAATTGTATCATCCCATGATATGTTTGTGTTTGACATTCCTATTTCTTCACCATAATAAATTATAGCTTGACCAGGCAATAGCATAGTAAGCATATACAGTCCATCCATTAAATCTGGATCCAGTCTTGATGCAGCCCGTGAATAATCTTGATTTGAAAGCTAAAAAATATTTACGAATGTTATTTTATTGTTTTATGTCATAAAATTAACTTTTTTCTTGGTAAATAAAAATGATGCACTATTACTAAAAGAACATTCTCTTATAAAAAAGACTTTTAAGTTGACCATGATTGATATGGCTAACAAAAATTTGATGTACTATTAAGGTTGTACGATATTTAATTTTAGTTGAGCATATGAAATCACAGTTAACTTCAACGATTTCTACGATATTGATCTTAAAGTATAAAAATGTATTGTAAAACTACTCAAAATTTATGTGTATTGTCGATGTACCGATAAAACAGTTGATATTAATTATAGTAGTTTAGGTACTAAACAAATATTTTATCTTACCATCCAGTTACTCTCAGCATCTTCAGGTAAACTTTGCATATACTCTACTATTAAGTCTCTAACATCATCTGCATCACTAGTATCATTTAATTTTGTAATAAAATTTAAATTTAATGGTATGATTCCAGGATCAGTATCATTTCCATAGTAAGAAATTATTTCATCATCATCTTCGTCTACTTCTCCAATTAATAATCTGTAAATAAAAGTAAAAAATTTACATAATTAGAAAATTGGTGCCTAATAACATTAACTTTCAAAATAACTTACTTTGGCTCTTCATCATTATCTTCTACCCACTTATCAATATGTGCACGAAATCTATATAATAATCCAGCAGTTCCTTCTTCACCTACTGTATCATCATCATCTTTATCATTACCCTTTTCTTTTGATGAATCATCAAGTAATGCTTCATCTTCAAAAAGGTAAGATACCCCAACAATACAAAATCCATCAACATCCTTCTCTAACCAAAAGTCAAATATATCCTAAAAATTCATCAAATCATAAGATGAATCAGAAAATAACTTTGATCTAATAGATACTAGATGTCATATATTTTTTAAAAATAGTTCACAAAAATTAAAATTGTTTTTGCCAAGTAAAAATATTAATAAATACAATAATAAATAATATTTTCATACCAAGATCTCTTGTACAACATCTTCATTTCTTAAATTAAGATCTGGTTCAGTGTGATGAAATTTATGATAGTACCATTTCCTTTTCCCTGTATGCCAAGTCCATGCCGATCCATCATCATCACTGTATTCACTTTTCTGTAAAATTAAAATATGTAAACAATAATGTATTGTATTTGTTAAATATGGAAAAAAAAGCTAAAACCTACCCATTTATTTGGTGGAAGTAACTTGTTGTCCTCATATTTACCATCAGCCCAAATGTAATAATCATCATAAGGTTCCTTTTCAGCAGCCGAAGCTATAAACCATTCATGTTGGTCGCTGGAATGATTTGGAATAATATCCAAGATAATTTTTAAACCTGTTGAATCAAAATGAAATATTTTATTATAGTTAAACTTTGTAAAATAGATATTAATGTGTTCTATTGTACATTTGGTTATATCTTACTTTTATTATGTGCTTCTTTGACTAATTCATCGAAATCATCAAAATCTCCAAAAATAGGATCTATGTCAGTGTGGTTTAAAATATCGAATCCTGAATCGATTTGAGGAGACGAATAAATTGAACTCAATCTGATTGTGTCCACTCCAATCTCGGCAAGGTAGTCTAAACGACTGATTATACCTATACAAAATAAACAGTAGTTTATTTCTTTAGAAGAACGATTTTGAAACACATAAATTTTACACATTTTGAGAATTATTTATTATTTATGTATCTCTACAGTTAATAAAAAAATTTACCTTTCCATATTTACAAAATTATGGAACTTCACTTTTTAATCAACTTAAACGTTACAAAATTCTTGAATATTATATACGAAATTATTGAGAAAATAAACAACTTTTGTACAAAAACAGGAGGTTACACTGCGCTCGCGGAAAATATTACTATCAGCTGATTTTACGGCCCCTCAGGTTGGTCATATTGTAAAGCATAATATTTCGTAAGTTGCTGGTACTGTTAAAGCGGTTTAATTATAATTAATTATTGAATTTATCGTATTTAAATTAAGTACTGAAAAACAGTCATTTATAATTATAAAAGGAAAAGTTTATAGATACGAGTTAATCTAAATTGAAATCAACGTTCATACGCTTATAAAGTATTTATTTTTATTAAATTATATAATGAAATACATATACAATCTATATGTTTCTTTATCAATAAATTATTATAAAATAAATAATTGACTAACATATACTTAACAAGATTGATTAACATAATTTATTGTAATTAGATAACTTAGTTGGTGCGTTTTACTTTTTATTGAAATTAACTTTTAATACTTTGTAAACAATTTTCGTAATACTTATTTTCTCCTAAAAATAAAAATAATATTTTAAGATTTATTATTATTATATAAATTTAGGTATGCGTAACGATGAATGTTTTTAAAATCAAAAGTATTCGTCATATTGATTTCTTTATATTTAAATTTTCAGCAGTTTTTTGCTTTATCATACTTGACTAAAATAAAGCTTATTATTGCTACTCAAATCCCTTTAAGTCTGTTTGGCAAACATTACAATGTTAGATAGGTAGTTTCAAATTGTCCGATTTATTATTACTTGAATTGCATATACTTAACTTTTTAAATGGATTAATTATTATAGTAACTTTTCTATATATAATAATATCTTAAATTTTTAAGCAGGTTTTGAAACAAATAATGAAGTATTAGCATGCGTGACTAATATTTTATTTACACAAAATGTTGTAAGTTAATAGTTTATAAAAATAGATTTTGAGAACTGATCTTGAAAACTTTTATAAAAATAAAAGCAAAAATAAATAATGATGCCTTCATATATTTTTTGCTGTACTTACATTGACATTAAAGTATTTAATATTCTTGTATTAAAATTACCAGTAGTATCATACATGTCACATTTCAATGACTATATAAATAGAGCAGTAATAAATAGCATCACAGTATATATTAAGACTTCTTAAATATTATTCAATGATAAATTGTTTCGTTGTTTTTTTGTAGCATAGTTATAATAGTTTACTTATTTTCTTTATTATTTTTTCAATGTATTCAAATTTAATTATTTCTGTTATATTATCTAAGAAGTTAAATTTCATTATTTCATTTACATTGCAATGTAAACAAGTTGAAGAAAAAAATATTAAAGGTAAATGCAAAATACAAATAGTCTGATCGGACTCGACCTCACTCTACTTACGCGTATTTTTTCATGAAGGTTTATTATTATAAACCAAGCTGTTTTTACTCTTTGCACTGATTGTAAATTATTTCAATGCAACTCGAATTATTACATATAAAAATACAATTTTCTTCAAAAAATATTACGAAACGAAAATCTCGCAACACTGCATATATTAACTTTCCCAGCACCTTCACAACACTTACCAAACCAACTCCAACTCAACCATCACACTTCCCCCAGCCACAAGCCAACAACCCCAACCCAATCCCCTCCCCACCTCACCTTGCAGATCTCCCTCTCCATCCCCATCGCTGTCCTGAAAGCTCCTCGGCCAGATCTGATAAATCAACGTATTGTCCCTCCAGTCCTTCTCCACCTTCGTCTCCTCCGTCCCCTCACCACTCTCGTCATCCTCCGTCGTCGTCAGCTCCGTCACGGCATCCGTCGTCGTCGAAACCAACCCGTCATCCTCGGTGGTCGTGATCGCGGCGGCCCAGCTCGGCCCGGCCAGCAGAGCCAGCCCCAGCAGCAGCAGCAGCGGAACCTTACCCAGAGCCGTCATGACTGGCGAGCGAGTTGGCTCGGCTGTGATCTGGCAGCCGCGGAGCTCGACCTTGCGCCCCGAGAGACGCTCTTATTATAAGATCGGCCGCCGCGCTCGCCGAGGGTATACCGCCGGCTGATGGAAAGTTTTCTGGGTTTTAGTAGGTGCTCGATGTTTTTGAGCTGGGATTAAGGGGGTGTTATGGGGTTTGGGGGAGGTTGGATTTTTGTTTTGTGGGAATGATGAGGGGGAGGGGTGCGGATTGTGATATTTCTGCTGCAACAGGTGCACTTGTTACGTCTGACCTATTAGTCGCCATTTCCGCTTACGTGTGGGATATGTAGAGGTTGCCGCGCGGTTGCGGTTATCAGATGGGGCTATCTTGGGTTTTTGGATTTTTGGGTCGGGGCGCGTTTGGTAGAACCATGATAGTTTAATTATTTTTTGGTATTTTTAATTTTTTGTCCGCGTGTAAATAAGTTTGATATCTATATTTATCAGGATTGTTGGAGTAGTTAAATTTAAAATAATGATTAGAAGATGATTTTAAATATCACGGTTAAAAATTAAACTTCATAGCGAAAAATGATAATAAATATCAAAAAAATTGATAATAATATAATAATAAAAATTAAAAATTAAAAAAAAAATTAAAAAATTAATCTTGCAGAATGAAAAATTAATACCATATCGTGTTTCGTAGTTCGAAAAAAAAAAAAAAATTAAAACGTTGTTATAATGAAATCAAAAGAGATAGAACTCACCGTATGAAATTGAGAAATAAATTAAAAATTACTAAAATAAATTATAATTAATTCCGTACTTTTTAATTAAAATTTTATCAAAATCTGCAACCGATTACAGCAAATCATAATATTCGTAAAAAATCTGTATATTGCACAACTGTTTGAAAATTTTATAAATTAAGAGACATCGCGATTGATCCTTCTGAATATGGAACGCTAAAGTAGAGAAAAAAGTTACGGATCTTCTCCTCTCTTCCAGCGTACAGCAAAAGTTTTGAATATTTCAAGGGTATGAATAAAGAAAACCATGCTTCGATAAAGATGGTCTTAAATTTTCTTATTTACCATATGTTTTCGAATGTTAAAGACATTTCAAATATGCATACATTTGCTATTGATAAGCAGTATATAGGAATATTTAAATTTCAACATTTAAGCCTAATAACTTTGTGCCTGTTTAAATTTTGAAATTATATCCGATTACTTCTTTTCAAAAAAATAATACAACGCGACGAAAACTAAAAATACCCGTACTTACAATCACTTTATATACAAAAGCCACAAACGTAGCACCGGCCTATTTTAATCTTCATCAAAACGCAACATCCGCAAGTCCCCTGCAACAATCCCTCTAAAATCCAAAATAAAAATACTCCGAAAAAACCCCCCGAAGCAAAACGTCGCCCAACAAACCCTTCACCCCCTCCCAAAAAACAAAGCAAACAAAAAAAAAGCAGACGTAACAAAAGAACGGCAACGACAAAAGGGCTCTATTTTTGCAATCTCTATTCACCTGTCGCGCGTGAAAAAAAAAGGGCGCCGAGTGCCTCTCTCCTAAGGGTAGCAGAAGCACACACACACACATACACAAACGCGCACACGCGGAAACACCGAGGGAGACAGGTGTGAGATAGACTATGCGGCGTATATGAGCCAGAGAGCGGCGCGCCGCCGACTGGCACAGTTGGACGCGTCGCGGCTCTAGCATAAGCCGGGGCTAGAGCACCGCGCGGAGACACATACGCAGAGGAAGAGAGAGAGAGGAGTGAATCTTCTATTTTTGCGGGCCGCTCGCGCAACTAGACGCAACGCGCGAGCTGCCGACGATTAAAAATAATAACGGATCGCGACCTGAACCGAATCAATTTCGTATTGTCAAGTCGAGGGGCGGCTTTGATATATATAAGTAGGTGTGACTGAGTTGCTGTTTCGTCATTGTGATTGTATCTTGGCGGTGTTGAGAGGTTTTTTTTTTCTTTTTTTTTGAGGATTTAGTTGGAGGATTGGGGAAAGTCGCGGTGACGAACGGTTGTTGTAAGAGGAATGTTGTAAGCGATTATTTTTGGATGCGCCAGGCGGAGGTGTTTGTTTTTTCGTTTTTGAAGAATCGCTCGGTTTCTAATTTGATGCTTGCTTTTCCGGAGCTTTAAGTTGAGCGGCCAGGTGAGGGCTTCCGGAGAGGAAAATAGGTGGATTTTAACTTTGCCGGTTAGTTTCGATGTGGATGGTTGGTGTGAGTTGAAATGTATGTTGGCCGGTGTTTATTGATTATAAAATAAATGTACGAAATTTTGTGTGATATTATTTAAAGGCGACTTATTTATGTATCACAAATTTGTATTTTTTAACTGAGTAAATTTATTTGAATTTTTTGGTAGATAAGAAAAGACAGAGGAAAAATGTTTTTTGTTTGGGATATATAATTTAAAACTGTCAAACGCAGTTTAACCCAGATTCTATTTTTACGGGATAACTAGAATTAATTATATTGCACGTCTGCTGTTACTACATAATGGACGAATGGAGAAGAATCATTTATGTATATCTATGCAAGCACTTTCACAAACTTTAAGCCAGAAAGTGATACAGTGATACGGGCTAGTTTATTTTTATCTCGTTTCAAATATAAAGAAAATAAAAATTCGAAAAAAATTTTACAAATTAAAGAAAATGAGTGTTTTCAAATTTTCAAACGTTTAGCTGCGGAAGTCATTAAATAAATCAGGAAAAACAAAAAATATCCAAAAATTAAAGTCTTTATTTTTAATGTTTATGTATTAGATACTTTGGACGTAAACAATGTATTGTAATTTCTATTTTTATGTACGCCATTTACGTAATTGCAAGTATCTATAAATAATTATCACTAAAATTGTCCACTAAAATTAAACGGTAACTTACAACCTTAGCTTTGAAAATATATTCACACACTGCCTTGCACCAATATAATGAAAAATAATTTTTGCGACAACATTTGTCTTTTAAATTTCTCGAATGAAACACTAAACCGAACTATATACATTAGTGAATTTTAACGCACCAAATTGCTTCCATTATACGAGAATCACATGCAACCTCTAAAGAGAACGAACCAGCGCAGCCAGCAAACTATCCTGCTCTCTTGCATTCGAATCATGCGCGAAAGAGCAAAGTGACTTGACGAGCCTGATCCGGCGCTAGCTTTCATATATCTACATCGCAGTTAACAATAGTGCAATCCTAGCTCGTTCGTAATGATACTTCAGAAGACCGCAGACCGCGCGTATAGTTAATATACCTGCAGGATTAATTTATGAGTGTGGAGTGTGGGGTTACTGGGCGATGCTGATACCTTCGAAAATTCAGGTACGGATGTATCGATAAATGAGAAGTGGTTCGAACTATGGAGTGGAGGTATTGTTTTGAGATTGGATTGTCCGGATTCAATAATAGGCGGATTAGACGAATGAGATTTTGGGGTAGAATTAATAGAATCGTGTGGGATTAAAAATTATAGTAACTCGGTGTTTTGTGGTTTATTTGTTACTTTAATTGCGTTTTTTGAAATTATGGGTTATTTTAAAAATGCAATCTGATAAGTATAAAAGAACACTAACTTGAATGCTGCAATGCGAAATTTTGTTCAAGACCGAGCTAAAATAATCCCTTCTATTGATACCTAGTTTTGTTTGAATATGTTCCGAAAATGGATTGGGTACAACGACGGCAGTGAACATATCGTCGCTCCTAACGAAAACTAGTACTTTTCAAATTCCCGGCGAAGACTAAGACACTTCAAACTTCCCAC
>UELX01000407.1:1395-82591 GCA_900480035.1 Eupelmus urozonus | reverse complement strand
ATCTTGTATTAAAATCTTTTGTATTTTTATTTTTGTAAAAGGACTTAGGTCCGTTGAAATTAATAAAATAAAATAAAATAAAATAAAAGTAATTAATCTAGAAACTAAATTATATCTTTTTTTTGTAAGTAAAAACTTAACTGAAAAAGAACTTGTGATCAAAATCAGAAGAAACAAGAGGAAAAAGTTAAACTAAAAATTCACTAATTCATTTAGCTGCTATAAATATAAATGCTTTTTTCTTGTTATTTAATATAAATAAAATGTTTATGTTATATGCAATGTATTTATAAAAAAAAAGAACAGTTTTTTTAATTAAGAATCTTTGCATTTCTTATTAACCTTTCCGATATTTTATTGAAAAATCAAGCTACTAAGTTGTAAGCTAAGTAGGTATAGTATAAAAATAGTGTACCGCATATACCGCGGAAGTGAATAACAATTTAAAACCGAATAAAATCTTGTAAATTAATTTTTCAATTTCTTTAACTAGTTAAACATTGTAAAACATTTTATTTATTCGGTTAAATAAATATCAATAGCATTACTATTAGAGCTTCTGTAGGAATATCTCATCCTTCTGTACAGGAACAAGCAGATAAGTTTAAGCTGGTTATATTTAAACCTATGATACCACTATTACATATTTCCAACTAAAGTAATTTTTATATTTTTCGTTAAGTTTCTAAAATTTAAGTAATCTCTATAAAAATTTTAAACCCTGTTCAATTTTAATTTAAAATCCAATTTTCAAAAATTTTACACTGCAGTAAGTATCAATAATAAAATTGAAAATCGTTCGATTATGAGTCGATTAAAATACTCACGGGCTGCTATTTCCGTCATGGTCGAAGCTTTGCTCTTTGATCGAGAGCAGAATACTGCTAAAACTTGTTTTATTCAAAAGTCACAATTATGTTGCCCGTAGGATGTATGCTGTTCAAGAGAATCTCTTGCCTTTTTAAAAAGCAAGTATAAGATGCAAGTAGCAATTACATAAAAAGCTAAACGCCGCCTGTAGCGCCGCGTAAACTATACGCCTGCCTCCCACGTTGGAGACTGGTCGTGTGCGTTTATGCTTAGCGTACTTTTTTATTTCTGTGCTGAAGATATAACGTGACGTAGACTATAACGTAACGGAATTCCCAAAATTTTTTACCAAGAGAGGGCGCATCGATTCATTTTAGACGGTTCCACTTTCGCTTTTTGCGTATTGCGAATTTTGTATTTACACGTATTTTACGCCGATCGACAATGCGCACCTCCCAAGCTATCAAAGCATGTTAGTAGCGGAAAAACCCACTTGAGAGAAAATATCAAAATTTTAGAATTTTTTTTTTAAACTTTAACGGGTGTTAGCGGGGTGATATAGGTACTCCTAATAGTATCGACTACAAATTCAACAGTTTTTGACTACACCGAAAAAAATTATGTCCTCACTATAAAAATTTAATTGGTCGAATTAAAAATTGTTGAATCAAAAAAAGTTTAATTAATTCAATTGAGGTTTTTTAATTGAGTATTAAATATTTTTCACGGAGTATAACAAAAAATACATTAGGATATAAGCAAAATCAAGATATAGTTGTTTTCCCCGCGCCTTTGTAATTCACTATTTGTATGATATTTGGAGTCATAAATTCAATGCATCTACGAGTGGCATTCGATTGAATTTTTTTAAATATTAAGAAAAGATTTAAGCTGATGAAGTAATAAAAAATTTTCACTCAAAGACCATTCTTAGATGCTTGAAAATATTGACTTGAAATTTTGTTTATAGTTAGAATGTTAGAATATACCGTTACAGAGGGAAACTACGTTTTTTTAATAGTCAAAAACTGTTTAATCTGTATAGTCCATAATACTGTTAAAACAAAAATATTTGATTCACATATTAATTTTCTAATACTATTCTAACTATAATGGAGTCTAATTGACGACTATGAATTTGCCTCTTTTTGGTTATATTGAAGTATTAAAAGGCGCGGCAGCGCCTTGATGGCAAGTTATAATATACAGACTTATAGAAAGATCATCGAGGCCTAATATGTGCATCTGCACTGAAAAAAGTGCTTGGTAAATCTAACAAAGTAGCACTTGGTCAAAATATAATTTGTTGCTCCTACGAAGTTTTTTGTTCTATTTACAAGGGTTAGTGTTGTATTGACAACTATTCAAATTTTGTAAACTTTTTTTTAATAAAAAAAAAAAAAAATATATAACAAAAAAAAAATTGTAATAATTACAAAGAACTTTGTAATTACTTAATTTGGTTTTAAATAAAATTTTTACTTTGTAGCCTTTACCAATTAATCGGTTAGGTCCTGAATGCCAAAGGCAATTGTTAAATATAGCAAATTAATATGTTATACTTATCAAGTATTTTTTCAGTGTTCATACGTCTTTGCAAAAAAAATATTTAAAAAATCAAGTTTTAAGATATTATACTTCATTGAGGCAAAAAATTAAGTTCCTAAATTTAAAATTAAATATAAATTTAATATGTTACAATTAAAATTAATTTTTTTTTTATTCGCAGAGTTCATCTTGGATCAGTAGCTTTTGCAGCGACTTATATTTTACCATTACTTCAAGCAATTTATGTCACAATTGAATTTAAATTTCATAATGCTCCAAATTTAAAGATTAAACACAATATCTTCGTTGAACTAATCTTTAAGATCTGGCTAATATTTTCGATTGCAGACTATGTTGTTATTCAAACAGCTGTGCACGGCACTGCATTTTTTGAATCAGTGAAAAAAACGTTCAATCTTATGCTTCATTGTCTTTGGCAGTAATTCATGTAAACAATGTGTACAAAATTTTGAATTAAGAATCAAGCAATAAAAAACAAAAAATAATTACTTACTAATCACAAAGATCCGTTTTCGAATAAATGGCATTTTTTTGAAATTCTGACGAATATTTTTCAAAAAAATGACATTTTTGGATGTTACAACAAAAAATTATATCAATTAAAAGTTTCTTACTCAAACAACTAGTAATTTAAAGCAATAAAATTTTATTTGATTAAAATCATAAATTTAAATTTAAATACCTACATTTGCAAAAAAAAAAAAAAAAATTAAATCAATAAATCAAAAAATTAATTTTCCATGCTTTTTACAATTGCAGTTTTTCATTAAAGAAAAAGATTATTAAAAGTCATTGACCGCATTGATATTTTAATTGTGTGTTTCTGAATGGGTTCACTGAGCCTTAAATTATTTTAAGTAATCAATTTGTATACAAAAGCTTTAGTACGATTTTCGTGTTTTTTATCATCATATTAGAAAAAAAAGAAAGATCTTTAAGCTGAATCAAAAATAAAGATTAGTCCAAGTCTGATCATTAATCCTATATTAAATGGTTATTACATGTAAAAAAATAATTATCAGCTTAAAGGTATTGAAAAAGCAGATTATAGAGAACCTACAGAAAAACTATTCTAGATCGCCAGTAAGGTATTACCACGGTATAACTGGTTTATAACCAAGGAACAACTAAGACATCCAATTGTATATAATTACTTTCTGTTTTAATAATGTATTTAATCAGCTATAAATAGTCAGGACAAAACCTAAAAAATGAATCCATAATCGTAGCTAATTAGTAGTTAATTAATAGTTAATAATAGATTAATTCAAAAATAAAATATTATGACTAACGTATTTAATGTACAAGATAGAAATATCACGCAGATCCCATGTTGTCCAAGAATTATTACAAACGTCTTATGGATTTCTGATTAATATATGCTGTGTCCGGTATACGCGGATATACGCGATATTTATAGTATCAATAATAAATAATAAATTTACTATTTGAAAAACTGCAAATTTATGCTTAGGAAGTAGACATACTCTGTTGCAGTTGATACGTGATAAGTTGTCAAAGAGTCTGTTTGAAGAAGGTGTTGGATAGGTTTGTTATAACCAAACTAAAATGCAGGGTGTAATAATTAATGATTGATTTATAGAGCAAGTAAGAAATTTGTTTTGATTGTGGTAAAGCTCACAACCTTCATTTATTATACACAATGAAATTAATAAGCTTTGTACAGTTATTAGAAAATTTGACGAAGAAAGATAAAGTGCTGAAAAAATAAATTGACTCGTCCAATTCGAGTTTTGTAAAACGACGAAAAAATTTGTTGCAAAAGTATTTAAGGTAGTCAAATGTAAAAAAAATTGACATAATTTCAGGCTGCGATGTTATATATAGATCTCAAGCAGTTCGTCATTTTTCAAAATTTCAGAATCATTCCTAAGATAAGCTTACAGATAAATAGTCGAGGAAGGGCAATAAAGTCACACGACTCATGTACTTGCTTATTTGCAGTATATAAATGAGTTATATTGGCTTTAATACCTATAATTTTTCATTATTAATAATTAAAATTATGAGTCGCTGAGTTAATTATCTACAATGTTCACTGCGATTGCTAGTAAAAAAAATCACAAAATATACAAATAAACGACATATGTGTGATAATGTCGAAGACGAGCCGAGTACAAATTATTTTGCGTTATGCCGTCGATTGATACTCTCGCTTGCTTAATAATTCGTAATTAAAATATTGCGACTTGCAAACATCACCACTGAAATCGGACGTCGCACCCTTTCTTGACAATAAATTACAAAAGTCTTAAAATATATTTATATATTTGTATTCAAATTTAATTTTAAAGGACCGCAAAAGAGCGCGGATCGTTCGTTTACGTAAAATACAATGTAGATAAGCAAATGATAAAACAAGTGAAATGCAATGTAAGAGGAAATTATCTTCACATTCAGTTTACTTGCTTGTTTACTAATGCATTTTACTGAAACTTTCTCTTTTACTGTAAGTTATGCTTTAATAATCGAACATAACATATATATATACATATACATATACATTTAATATACGCGAATTACACATGTATGCAATTTAGTTACTCCGCGATCGGATCTAGGACGTATCTAAACGTGTTCCCACGAAATTACGAGTTTCCTTATCCAAAAATCAATAATGTACATACAAAATTGACATAAAATTTTAATTTATAACTTTTGTCAAATAAACATAACTAAATAATATTAATTCTTAAAAATCAAAATATTAAAAATTTACTTTCCAGTCAATCATACGAAACAGTAATATTAATTGCCATAACTGCAATGAAATGTAGCGATATAAACTTACAGTACATACATAATATCAGATGTTTATCTGGTATTAAGAGTTTCTTTAATATTTTATGAAACGTTATTTTTTATACATGTTTCGTCTATCGAATTCAAATTTAATGGCAGTAATAGATTTTTAATAATAACAGTTTTAAATTAAAATCATCTGATATTCTTATTCGTTACTAAATGTCACAATGTATAAAAAGAAAGCTTAAAAGTTTGAAAAAAAAAATAAAATAATGAAGTTACATCTCACGTTTATTTTTCAGAACTTTGTTTTACCCTGCATAATTTAATCTGCAGACATTTACAGACCAAGTCATCTTTTTCAAACTTTACATTTATACTCTATAAACCCTAGCAAATCTAACAATAAAAATATTGACACTTATCTGCTTTGACTAGCATTGTGCTATGTTCTAAGGGAATCGTGCCATAATCGAAATACTAAACTAAAAGAATAACAAAATAAGGGAGTATTGCGTGTTGGCCCTCGGACCAGGAGAACTCGTAATTCGCGCGAGACTCCGATTCTTCTGGCACTTTCACGCTTGCATTTTCATTCGTCTTTCTTTCGATATACGCCGACAATATATATTTACATGGATCTAGTTTCACTTTTTCAAAAATTCACAATCGGACAATTTTTTTTCTAAGCGACATTTGAGCGATTTATCATAAGCTCCCTCATGCCGAAAGAATGATTCGTATATATTATATACAAAGAAAGTACCTCTTTTCAAACTAACATGGGGACTCTACTTCGCTGACAGAATCTAAGCCAGTATATAGATTGTTTTGCCTGGCGATTCAGTCTCTCGGCACAATTCGTTTGATTTAAATACATTTGATGAAATGTTTTATGCCATCACGCATACTTGAAGATTACACAGAAATAATAAGATTACTTTCAACACTGGAATCGCCCATTGCTTGAATTAGAATTGCAAAAACAGTAAATCATGCTTATGATGTTACTATGCTCATTTGACAAGAAACCATTCTATGGCTGTGTTAGCATTGTCCCTTATAACTACACGCAGGGGGAATTGCACGGGATTTGATCGACATTAAAAATAATAAGATCACAAAAATGGATGCCTTTGTTCTTCACTCTCTTTTTTCGCATATGATATCGATTTACGTTGTATGTGGATGTGCGGCAAAAAGAAATTTTTCTGCCCGAGTCCAAAGACCTGTCGTAGTCGCATAATATATCGGTTACTATTCTTGTTTGTATTTAGTTATTTAAAGCTCTCGTTGCAGTTTGATATTTCTTTTCTTCTCAACCGACATCCCACTGAGCGATTAGAGATATGTTTGTTGAAATTCAACTAACAATATAATCTCCAACGATGATAATCTCTTTAGACTTGTGTTGCACTTCGAATAATATTTTTTATAAGCAAGCTCAGTGCTGTAACTATGTGTTATATAAATGACATTCTATGTATGATGTAGGCACGAAGCCCTCGATCGGTTGTGAAATACGACGAACTCTAGTCCACCCATCGCCTTGGTCCAATTCTATCATGTAAAGTTCTTCGCCGTCATACATTGGTATAGAACCTTCACTGGTAGCTGAAAATTACAAGTTAGAAGTGAAAATTTATTTTACTTAAAATTATTAATATATGAAAGCAATGTAAATACAAAAATTTCCCATGAATGATAGCTTTTTAAACAAACATATTCAAAAAATAATATATTAACATTTTTATAATTGAAAAAAAAAAACAACTTGTATTTCAAACTCACCATCGAAGGGGTATAAAGCCTTGCAAGTACCAAGAGGAGGCTGAGCATCTACTTCGTCGACATAATAGTCCTCTCCGGCGCTGCCTGGTAACGATGTCCTTGAGGCTCCAAGACCAGATTCCGGGCTATTCGTGGAACTGTGCATGAGTATTGTAAAACAAAAGAGTCGATACAAAATTCCTAACCTAATCTATAACAAACTATTGTTCCTAATTCTCTTGAAAATGAGGCTAGCTGTAAGATATTCTGTCAATTAATTTATTCTTTGAAAATTAAAAATAAAATATTTAAAATAAAGACGAATAACGTTTAAATAAATATTTAATGCGAACTCAAATATAAAGAAATCTTAAAACAATTAGAAAAATTAAAATTTACCCATGAGAAGGTTGCGGTGTACCGGGCGTACTCTTTTTGTTCATAGCTTGATTTGCGTTAGCATTGCTAACACTGGAATCTGACGCGGATCTAGAAAGACTTTCTTCACCACCAGAATGACTTGATCTTCTCGAACTCAAAGGTCTGGTTGCTGATCCATTTGTCGTTGGTTTTCTTTGTAATTGACTCGGACTGTAAAAGTTTTAATTATATTAGTTAACTAGTCCTAAAGCTAAAAAAATCTCATACATTTATTTGAACAATATAATTTATTTTGATGCTATTTTTTAAAATATCTTTTTACGAAAAAAATAGAAATATAATTTTACAGAAAAAGAAAAATAAATAAAAACTATGTATTTGTAAAATGTAATTATCAAATATATATTATATTTAATAGAATTAATTTAAAAAATCACCTTGATAAATTGATGCCTGTCTTGATTGCCTCGTCTAAGTACCCTTGAAACTTGGTCAATTCCATACCCAGTTTATCAAGTTTGTGACTCGACTGGTTTAGTTGACTTTCTATAGTCATAGGGTCTCCCAAATTAGGATTTTGCTCATAGACACCTTTCATCTTCATCAGACCGTCTCGCGCTGCTGTCTCTTGCTGAATTTTTGCCTGTATGTCATCAATCCTTTGTTGCAGTCGCTTCTTACGTTGATTTGGTGGCAGATCACTAAAGTCCTCCTTAGCGCCGTCACCGTAACCGGGTACATTATTCTGAAAATAATATTAAACGTGAGTGAAAAGATTTCAAAGCATAATTACAAAAAAACCAAAACTGTAATAAAAAAGCTGATAATTAAAAAAAGCACGTAAGCATTAATGCATTATATTTTATTTCAGTATAAGCCATAGTGAATTAATAAAGAAGAGCAAAAACCAAATTTTTTGTATGCTTGCTTATTAGACGTTTTAATAAAAATTTTTAAAAACTGAGTAAAGAAATGATAGTTTATATTAAATCTTAACTAAACTGCCAGTTAGAATTAATTTTTAGAATTGAGATCATTTAGAATTATCAGATATCACTCGTTTACTCAGTTGCAAGTAAAAGAAAAGAAAATTAAAAATAAGCAACTTTAATTAGCTGTTAGTTAAAGCCATTGTTAATAATTTGTAAATGATAAAAAATCGTAAAATAAATCCGCGAATGTACAAAAAAACTATGCATATTGTAGAGAACAGACCTTCAAAGCTATGCACACCTCGATCAACTTCTGTCGTTTGCATGAAACAAATCACAAAAGCGTGTCATTCAGCGAATGGATATCTTTCTCATAACATTAATTCCTTATAACATATTAACATGAATTGAATTATATATCAGACTTTTAAAATTTTCTAGTTAATTAAATCATACTTTATTTAGTCGACGAATGTCGGTATGACGGAATGTAAATGTAATCGGTTTGTAAATGTAGCTATGTAAATTTCGGTATGAGAGTGAATTAAAGTTAACTAATGATAAATATATTAATGTTATTTTTTAAGGGTATGATTTAATTTCACATTCAAAGAAAATTTATAGAAATAGTAGAATTTTTAGGGGCCAGATAAGATCAATACAAATTGTTGCAAACTCTATACATGCCAGAGGTGCAGATTGATGACAATACAATGAAAACCACTCAGCAGACAGACAGGCATTTTCTAAATACTTACAAGATTGGATCGTGAAAATCCAAATTCACACCACGTGGTTGATTGCAAGCAAGAAAGACCACAGGCAGACCGAATCAAATCAAATTAAGAGCAATTTATTATAAATATGGTCATCAAAATAATATTGGAGATATAATGGATAAATAGTAAAGACAAAGTATGGTACTTATATACTTATACATGAAAAGTTACAACTTTTCAATCTTTACATCCTAATTAAAATTAAAACACTTATATACAAATTCATGTTAGTTTAGTTACTTAATTGGAATAACAGATTTTGCACCTACACCTTTAGTGTTAAATTGTTAAGTGTGCAAAAAGCAATTTTTTTACGATAATGGATTATTGAAACTAATTAAGATCAAATACTTTTTCAACATTATGTAAAACAATCTCTTTTCTTGTAAAATCAATTTGAAAAATTATAGAATAATTGAAAAAGTATTTAAAGGCTAATATAATATTTCTATTTACATATTAATTCTTAAAATTAACTTATCATTACTAGCTTATAATCGCAAGATAGAAAATAGTGTAATTAAGCATGCTGCAGAATAGTGCAAAGAAACATTATAGAGCATAATACAATATATTCACACATAAAAATTCTCGATATTTTATAATTTACAATAATGATCTTATCAATCAATCGTATACTTTTTTACAACATAGCAGCTATTATATCGCTTCACATAAAAACAAAAATAAAATAAAATAAGTATTTATTTACCGTGCAAACAAAAGAATCTACATATAAATATGTACACATTGCAGAAAGAAATGGCTTAGAATAAAATTTTTATATTCATAAAAACTTTAAAAAATCAAAGAAACAAATTAGATCTGAGAACGTAAAATTTTAGATTCCAACGTTGTAATCTTAATTGTTATACATACTTTGATTTAAGAAATGAGTATAAATATCACAATTTAATCATACCATTTCTTCCTTGGGTACAATATATGAAAAATCATAAAACGAACAATTAATTTTGTTAATCAACAACATTCCATGGATATAGTCTAATAAAAACAGCCCCGCAAATTTTTGAAGATAAAAATAAAAATAACGTCAAAGAAATATGAGTCACTTGTATAGTTTTGAAGTACAGTAAGAAAATAGTAATAAAAGCAATGGCAGAAATGATTGCTGTTGGTATACCTTGTTGCTGCTAAAAATACCAAAAATGCCGACACGTTTCTTGATCTTGCCCCCAGAGACGGTACCTTTCACCGTGAGATGATTGTGAATGGGCTGCATAGCAGGCTGGGATAGCCGACTATTGCTATCGAGATTTTTGACCGCGGAAAGGTCCTCGAAGGGGAAATCACCGGGTGGCTGGAAACCGCTCTTGTAACGTTCGATCACCAGCAGTGTATCCTCTTTCTCGTTGATCTCGTTGGCAGCTTTCTCGATTCCGTCCAGACACTGGGCGATTATTGGCGCCACCGAACGCTCGATCTCCACTGACTTTAACATATAGTTCCTCATGTTCTTTATGCGCTTTTCATCCAGTTCCTGAAAAATTTGAATGATATATTAGTTTTGCGCCATAATAGAAATATTTTCTATATTTTTAAGAAATGAAACGAATCAATAATTATTGAAAATGAATTTTTTTAATTTCCTTGCTTTATAATATCAGTAACTAGAGAAGTTGTAAAATCACAAATGGTTACAAAGTAGTTCAAAAGTGATGTATCACATAACGGTGTAAATAAAACGTAAAAAGCTGACCTGCAAATGGTGGAACACTTCTGGCATAGCTGTGTGGTAGTGGAGGGTTTGCATGTCATTAGTAGTTTGCAGTTGTTTGGCGTACTCCGTCTTGGCTTCCTCGCTTTGTTGCGTCTTCATGTTCATATTCATTCTTTGTTTCTCAACCTAAAACGTGACAAATTCTAAATTAGCTTATCGTATGCTTAATAACTCACTTTTCTTTTTTTCGCTCCCCTACCGACTCATTAAAAAGATTAAAAGAAGTCAAGTACGCAGTTTCAGTTAATGCGTGAAACAATTTATGCATGAATTATACTGCATGGAAAATGCCTGCTCTTATCTACAGTCATTCCGTACGCTACATTACGAGATAAAAATGATGTTTATAAAATCTACGTTTTTTATGCTTCCAGAAAATGCTTTATCAGCAATCTTGAAAACATTCTATAACCATAGACCAAAATAAAATATCCTATACCTCAACATTCTTATTTCATTCCAACTGCAGTATAAAGACACATAGCTAACGAAATTACCTCTGCTCGCGAAAGATCGAGATCAGCGTCGGCCTTCGTGTAGTTCTCGGAGGCTCGCTCCGCCTCGCGGAAGGCCTTCTCGTAGGCCTTCCTGGCGCGCTCGAGATTGCCGATCTGGCTTGCCAGGGTGGAGCGCAGTCTGACGCCCTCCTGCAGGTACTTCTTGCGGTCCTCCTTGAACTCCTTGACGACGCCATGGAGCTCGCGCAGTACATTGGCCTGGAGATTCTCGGCGATGACCTCGCGCTGGCCCGCTTGGTCGTTCACCTCGTTAAGCTCCTTCTTGAACGCCTTGCACGGGCTGTACCTACAAATTCATTAGTTTGTTAATTGCTAAATTATTGAGCGAAATTCTTCGGCGAACTATTTCGTGTACCGTAATGTTTATTTTCCGATCATACTTTTGCGATAATTGGATAAAACGTTGCAGTATAGAATTATCGACCGCGCCGTTCCAGATATAAACCGTGCGAAGTAATTTAAGCCTCTGATTACTTTATTTATAACCGCGCTATCCTATTTATTTCCTCGCACCAATTAATGTTATTCCATAAACTATTTATATACACATTCAGCTTAAAAAAAAAACCCTACCGCGAACAGCGAGAATAGAATTAACTTAAGAGTGCCGCAGCACTGCAAGAGCGTCTCAAAAACTAGCGCACGCAGAGCTCCGCGAGGCACTCGTATACGTCGCTTTCAAGTATGCGCGGGCTCTCTGCACTGCGAAAATTATGTGCTTCTTCATATGCGGAGGACCGAGCCAAGATATTCCAGAAAATTGGAGCACACCCTGCTGTCTGTGTGTCTCTTGGCGAAAATCGCGACCAGCTTTCCTCGGCACGGTTTTATAAAACAAAAAGAGGTAGGAAGTGCACGGATAATTGAAATCGATCGGACGACACGGCCCGTAATCTAATTAAAAGAGCACAGCCGAGGTGAGACGGTGTGTGTATACATGCGAGCCGCTAGAGTATATTGGCTCCGTGCAGTTGCGAAAAAAAAAGAAGGCAAAAGCGTCGTTACAGTTTAGAGTAATCGCGTTATCTAGGTCAATGGACGCCGCGGGGGCGCGTCGAGATACTCACTGATAGTCCTCTTCTTCCTTCTTTTTCGGCTGGTACTTCTTCACCAGATTCCTGAAAACAGATAAAAGCGGAATTTATTAGCGTTGGAGTGCCAGTGCCAAAAATGGATATGATTTTATTGCTCTGACCCAGTATTTTTCAAGCCCTTGCGCGCTCCATTTCGGACTGCGTGGGTAAATTTTTATTTCGAAAAATACATGATGAACGAACGCAATTTGAATTTATTCGAGTCAAATTTTAACCAAAGAAATATTTTATTCGCGCAGTAAAATATTTAAAAAACGCTTGATGTAGTATTATTAAAGTCATCCAAACAAACACTCCTCAGAACCGCCTCACCCTCGTAAACCAAAAATCTTATTTACGCACTAAGGTCGAAAAGCAAATTAAAAAGTCACATGAAAGTCAAGTTTAACTCTGCCCAGGGGAAGCATCGGCTCACGACAGCTTTTTTAAAATTCAGTAGCGCGCGCGGCCCTCGCTCTCCTCGTAAATGGAGTTGCAGGGCATGTTTTGTCGTTTTCCTCCTTTTCGAGAGCCAGCCGCGACTTTTGCGTCACGCCGAGCACTCACGAATATTTCAGAGTAGGTATATAAGCGTATACGCTCGGACTTTCGCGTGCTCTCTGAGAGGGAGGCCGTGGCGGATGGTTGCGTGGGCGCGCCAGACGATTCTCTTCTTATTTGGTTAGCGCGCGCGGAATCCGAAAAGCGAGCGTTGCCCACAGCTGATTCCACGTGGACGAGAGCACACGTCATGCTGATTTTGGACGAGGTTTGGGATCTTTGTTCGCGATTGTATTTTTAAACGAGAGTTGAGTTTGGGTTTGGCTTGATTAGTGGAAGGTGTATTATTGACAAAAAATCTAAAAATAATGGATCGGTTGATTGTAGAGCTCGAGTGGTTTTGCAATAAAAGAATCGACGATTCTATTTTCGAGAAGCTTGATTTAGCTGGCACCCTGACCTTTTCCGTTCTATTTACTACCGCGATTTTGATAATGCTATGTATGTAGTTTCAATTATAGGTATCCTACTTGTACCGCATGCTTATTGTACAGTGTAATTTATTATTTGTACGATTGTACGATACTGTATTTGGAATAACTGTACATTGATTGAAGCTATAATACGTGTGAAAGTATTTAATTACTAAAGTATGATACAAAATAATGGAAAAAACCAAAGTTTTACAGAAATGTCTATAAATATTTAAGTTTTATCGTGATGTAACGTCATAGACCATTCTTATTATGACGCCATGATCAAGCGACCTTTAAACTCCCACAACTTCTTGAATTTTGTAGATACTTAAAAATTCAAAAACCTCACAATAGATTCATATGCTAATCGTATACAGTGGGAAATAAAAGATTTATTATGAAACCAGACTGTTTGTTTTAATTAAAAAATACAAAAGTGTACAGAGCTCTTTTTTGGGAAACATTCCCTTGAAAATTAAGTAGGACATTAAAGAATTTCAGTAAAGGTCACTCTTGAATAGGTAAAAAGGAAAGTTTTCCATTCATCGTAAGACCTACTTAACGCTGAGAAATTTTTTTCTAAAAAAATTCCTTTTCCACTACTTGGTTTACTATTTTTTTTTAATATCAGAATTTGAATTAAACCGCTTTATCGCAATAAAATACTCAACTAGTTATACATCAAACCACCCCAAATCGAAATTCCTTTATACTTCTTTATGTGCATTCAGTCCAAATAAACGCGGGCCGCGCGCCAGCCCGGGAATTCGGTCGATGGCCTTTGAGCGGTAAAAGGCACGAAGAAAAGCGAAGAAAACGTGGGACGTTGATGCGACTGCCTATACAACTATTGCCAGTTCGCTTTTACAGAGGCGCCTGCAATTTGCATTCGTGGGACGAAGGCATTTTCGAAGACGCGTCATTGTAATGCAGCGTCGATTTATCGCTGCAGATAGATTTTAATGAGTTTCGGTGCAGAAAGCGGAAAATAAGTTTTTCGAATGTGAAAAGTGATGCATTAGTCGGTGTTCGTCATTTTTAAAGATGAAAACGCTAATGAACTAGCAAGAGCCGTATTTATATCATTTCGAACTTTTCCGCTGCATCGTTTCGCTTATGACGTTTGAACACATAAATGCGTGATGACGCTTTTGTGTACGCACGCTCGTTTAATTTGAGCATGGATAAGCGGATGTAAAAAAGAATAAAAATATAAATCTTACTGCTCAAAAATATCATTTAATTAAATTAAAATAATTTTAAATGTCAAAATATTTAGAGCGTTAATTAACAAATGTTAGTAATGAATTTTATGAAAATTCTATAAAGAATCTAGTTATTTTATTTTGTTGTAATTAAGAGCTTACATTGATAAATTAACTCGATAAACTACATCTTGGCTAGTTAACCAAACTTTTACATTCTTTTTTCAAGTAGCACTAAAATACACGCACGTATAACATTTACGTCTTCATCAATCATAATTCATCTAAAAATCCAGCAGCGTTAAAGTCATGCAAGCTAAAAAAACCAAAAAAAAATTCAAATTTATCGCAACCAACCAGCGCAAATTAAAAAAAATAAAAAACAAAACGCATCGCTGCATCGCGTCCGCAGAAACTCGCCTGCAGTCCCGCGAAGAAAAAAAGCAAGCAAGTTCGCTCGCGCGAATCTCCAGCTCCGATCTCCGCGAAGGTTACAACTCTCTCGGCGTCGCGCACGGAAAAATAAGCGGAAGCTGCAGCGGGCGCGCCGGGAAATCCGAAGTATATACAGGCGCCGCGCGCGAGCCTCCGTATCTCGAGCTAAGAATCTCTGCGTGCAGACTTTCGCGCGCGACAAACGCGTTATGTGTGTATATGCACATATAGTGGGCGGCATTCATGGGGACTGACAAGGGGCCCTTTTAGACACTCGATACGCTCGGGGCAGTAGTCAGCTCTTTGTTCGCGGCTCGATGATTTTTCGAGCGCGTTCGAGTTTCGTGAGTTCGATGTAAGGAGGAACGATGACGATCGCGGATACGCGATACGGAGTATACCAGTTTGGGTAGCCGGCTTTTACGAGCAAGCGTGAAGTGAAACTGCCCGTGGTGCGGACTGAGGAACTTTGTGTGAAAATGGCGTGAAGAAAAGTTGGGAAGAGTGAAGAGTTTGTTTGGACGGTTCGAATGTATTTCTGGTGTAATGATTACTCGAAATTTTGATTTTTTTTACAGACTTTTTTGCTGTTTCGCAAAATTCTGTTCAAGTTTTTAAGTAAGAATGCAATACTTAAGAAATATAGTTTTTAATTATTATGAAAGATTATTTTATTATGAAATAAACGCGTAACAGAGGAATATTACGTAGAAAGTTGTTTTTATTTTCGTTGGCATATGCTTTATTATGCAAGCTTCTCAATCCCACACCGCCTACATACGTATCACTGTGTTTAATCGAGAACATTAGCTACCGAAAGCGTATCCCTAAAATACGTTACATTTCTTCCACAATCGCTAGGCGCATTAGCTATGATTTACTTCCTCCATACCACACGCGGCAAATTTGCCGTGTATCCTCGCGCAGATAGAATTTTATAATTCCCGAGAACGAACCATCCAGTCTTTCATTATTATCCGTATAACTAACTGCACTTACCGTCAAATTGCACTGGAATTTATCTCCCGTAAAAAAGTAGGCCTTTCATTAGCATCTCGCTTTAATAATCCCCCCTGCGATTCCGTAAATTTAGAAGAAAAAAAATGTTCCACTGCGCGCTCGACGAAATCATACTCATAACTTCCTTTCGACGAAAAGTAAACGTACGCTCATAAGCGGCGCGCGCGTTGACGAAATATGCCCGCGCTTGATAAGAATCGCAGCTGAACGTGCTCAGCAAAGGCCGCAATATCGAAAAAGCCGAACGAAAGCGACCTAGCGGAACCGGCTCCCTTCGTTTTCCCTGGGCGTGTGTGTTGCAGCTCTCGTGGCTGGCCGGCGCACGTGAGTGTATTATAAACACGCACGTAGTGTGCGCTCGCTCCGCGCCTCTGGGCGTTAACGGGAATCGGATTCACATTGTATGTAATGCCGAATGATGACGGCTGATGCGCGCGCTCACCTGAGTTTCGTCGCGTACTCCTCCTCGATGTTGCAGCGGTCGCGGATGAAGTTGCCATACCGCTCGAGAAAATCTATCCCCTTCTGCGTGTGCAGGGACAGATTTTCGAATTGATCCTGTAACAGAAAGGAAAATTTGCACGTTAAAAATGTTGATTTATGAATTTTTATGGGTTGTGTGAGAATAAATAAATTAAAGTCTAATCTAAAGTTCCAGATTGCGAGTCTGCTATTTCAATTGCAAAGCTATCTACCTGAATGATTAAGGCGCGTTTTTTTCCGAAACACAATCAATGATCCAATATCTTTTTTTAACCCGACCGATTTTACAAATATAGTCAGAAAAATACGCAGGCATCGATTCATTGTTTAGCTCGTAAACGATGAATCACGACCTTGCGCGCTCGCGCGCCCAGAGCCGTTAATCCACGAAAATAGAATCCCGCATTCGGCATCAACTTCGCGCATCCTGCGCTACATCAACCGAGAAAACCAGCGTCCATCTCTCACATATACCTTTAATCTAAATATTTGAACGATTCGCTTTTTACACGCCTGGAAATAGTCTAACGCGCAGGCCTCGTTTCGCGAATCGTCATCGCGCGTCCTCGAGTCGCGTCCTTAACCCGGCGTCTCGATCTCCTATAACCGGATCGCTCCCAATATGGAACCGATGGCGCGTAATCCGCAGGCGCTCGGCTCTCTGCATATACATATACGTATATGTAAGCGAGCGAGCGAGCGGTTCGCTCGAGGGGATGAAGGCAGAGACGGAGATAACCTACATGGAGAAAGCGCTGAAAGTAGGCGTTGTCGGCGACGGCGCGGCTGCGCCGGGAAATTGACTTTTTGCCGAGAGAGCCGAGCGAGAGGATCGGTTTTGCTGAGAAATGGAATTTTTTGCTGGGTAATGGCTTGCGCGGGAGATTTTTTGCGAGATTGCGGGTGCATAATTTGGGAGGCGATGGCTCCCCGGCTTTGCTGAATTTTTTTTATGCTTTTGAGTGCATTCGTGATTAAATATTTTAACTGATCGTATATAATGTTTTGGAATGAATTCTTCGATATCAATATTCGATATCGGTTTTTTAAAATATTATTGAAGTAAAGAGATTCTTTAGATATGACAGTGGACACCGATGGATTTTCTTCGATTTACGAGACGGAAAAAATTTTACTTGTCAAAGCAAGAGATAACCATTAATCTTTATAAGAAAGTACAATGAGGTTTGGCCTGATATCGATTGTGAGCACTAGAAAGGCTTCACTGCGTCATCTTCGAATTCATGACTCAATGCGGCGCCAATAAAAAGCGAAACAAAAGAAATAATATTTGTATAACTTCTAACTTATCTCCCGACAAAAAACCAAGCGTGCAAAAAATCCATTACAAAGGTCATCGGAATACTACCCACGCTAGCAACAATAATTGTCTCATTTTTCCATTCCGCGCAATAAAACTTTATTCCATCATCAAGAAAAGCAATTATCAGAATAATAACGATTCATATCGGAGCTTCCGCATCGCTCGTCATTCTAAGCCGCCTTAGCTCGCCGCGGAACGTTTGATCAGCGCGACGAAAAATGAAGAAAACAAGGAGGCACGGAAGGCGCAAGAAAGCACGCATATAGAAAGCGTAATCTAGAGGAGAGCGCAAAAAAGCGCGCCCGATCGCGTAAGTGCAATTATTACGAATGAACGTATACATTATACACGCGCGCACGCACCGCTCGTTTCGCTACTATCGCGCGCCGTAAAGGAACGACGGCAGAAACGATTGCATTGTCGGCAAGAGGAAAGAAAGCTCCCTCCCCCCCTCTTGTTATACCGTTGTAATAAATGCGAGAATGTCGGGGGCGTATGTAAACTCGCGAGAGCTCGGACTCGCTCTAAACGCGTAACCTTAACATTCAAATGGCATTTTTCTGAATTTTTTAACGACGCCGTGGAGATTTCCGTTTGGGAGAGGAATGCGCCGTGTTGGATAATCCTTGGGTAAGCGATGCTGTGCTTTTTTAGAAAGTCCGGCCGTAATTTTATTGTTTATAGAGTCGAGGGAATAAAAGAAAATAGAATTACGGAGTTAAATTAAAACCAATGGCGGGTAATTTAAAGGAATGAGAAATTACCCGCATAGACGTTTATATCGCAGGTAAATTAAAACACTGTAACTTTTTCTTTTACGCAACGGCACACACGGCAAAATACGAGCGCTCTCGATGTCTGTATTAACAAGCTAATGATCCTGCTAACTGACTCTAATTTCCCTGCCGACATTTTTTTCCGCCTGAACTTATGAATAATAACGAAGTACGTGACTGCAATTAGCAATAGCTCGCCTTTTCTCGACTTCCCCTTATCGAGCGCCGGGAATAAAGAAAATTTCGAATCCATACAAGACGCGTAACCGCAGTGATTCAGACTTAAGCATCGAATATATCAGTCACTGGTGGGTTTCGTTCGAGGCGCGTGACGTTTATTCGATCGGCGGCTGCCTTTAATGCGCTCGCAGTCGTCTAGACGCAGCCGAGACCGATAGAGCACGTATCCATGCGTTCGCCACTACAAAGAGCCGATGAGAAAAAACAGGGGGAAGCATTCATTGTAGCTCCTCTATTTTCAAAACGATACTTGGCAGTTTGCAAACTCGGGCGATAAATAAACAGGGGAATTGAATTCCATACGCGGCGTGGAAAGCTGCGGGCCCGAAAGGAAAAGTGTGACGCGAGCGCGCCCGGAGGAGCCAAGTGCAAGTGCGCCGCTGCACGTGTAAAAGGCAATAATGAAAGTAAGGATTATATACGTGTATATATACGCGGTCAGCGTATGGAGAAAACTCGTAAAGCGGAGCGCGAGACGGAAGTTTTTGGTCGCGCGAGAGAGAAGCCGTTAAAGCGGGCGCAGATTAGGGCTGTTGAGTTTTATTGGCTGCTTTTTGTTGGTTTTCAAAAGTGAAACTCGCTGTTATTTGCGCCTTTTTAAGAGGACGCTTGTTCCAGGGGATAATTGAATCTGGCTTCATTTTCGAGAGTATGTAAATTTAGTTATAATGTACATGGTAGACGTTGATTGTTTAATTTATGGGATCAGGAGTAGCGATATTCATAAGAATTTTTTCTCTGCGAGTAATGAATGGCCGTTTTAACGATATCAAAATCGCAGGGCTGAAAGAGTCTCAATGAAAGTACAAGCAGCGATGCGTTCGAATCAGCATAAACATCACATCGGCTACCGGCAAAAATCGACGCGGCAGCATCAAAACAATGGCACGGCACGCTGGAAAAAGTCACGTTCATAGCGTCAGATATGCAAATGCCCTCGCAATAGAATAATATCAGTCATTATTACACAGGCGCGCAGCATCATCCGCGAAGGAAGAAGCGAAATCCAGAGCCAGCGCAGCGTAAAAACCGAGCTAAACGCACCGCTCAACACCTATAGGCCCCACAATGCACACGCGCGTATATAAGTTTCGCAAGCCGCGGCCTGCAGAAAAAAGATTCTGCTCATTTAGCACCGCGGCACGAAAAGTGAAACTGGCTAGCGGGCCGGCCTTCTCGTTGACGCAACAACAGCGCACACACGGAGAAAGTGCGCGGCCGGACCGCGAGGGGGTTTTATCTTCTCCGATGACATTCGGATGTTTATGCGCGGCCGCCGCGTGCGCAAATTGAATAGCCGTCAGCGAGGACGGCCCGCGCGATTCATTTGAGCTGCAGCAACGCGGCGAAAAACTGCAGCGCGCGCGAGAATACTGGAGGAGATTTATGCGTGCATTTATGCGATGACGAGAGCGCGCTGCTTTTTTGCGGGGATTGTTCTTTCGAAGCGCTGGTTTATTGGGTACCGGGAACGAACGTTAAGCTCGAAATAAAGTCGTGAAGAGGCTTTATTGCTTATTGCGTAAGGAGTCTGTGAGGCGTTTGGGAGATTTTTTTTACCTTTGGTTTGTAATGAATCTTTTTCTTAATGGCTTATTGTGCGGGGACGTGGTTCGAATCATTGAAATATGATTGTGCATATCAAGTGGATATACTTGTGGTAATGGTTAATTATGAATGAAAGTACTATATTTTGAATTTCTATATTACGCGTATTGTAGAAATTTCTTGCAACAATGATGCCCATTGACAACTCCATAATTTAGAATGATTTGCAGGAATTTACAAGTTTATACTATAGCAGCATAATGCGAATAGTATTTGCTATGAGGTCACGTGTATCAATTGCATGAATCATGAAAGATTAGCAAACGGTTAAGTATTTTTTATAGCCTCCTTTCAGCGAGAATAATTTTCCTTATATACAAGTATTATAATAATGTAATTAATTTTTATACAAGCATAACGAGAATCGATACTTTTAACTTTTCGTGTTAAATCGTTTGAGACAGAAGAATCTTAAAAATTTACTACGCAGTCGCACGCTTACTCGATTTCATTCATAATCTTATTTGTGTACTATAATTTTATGTTTTGGCTAACTGTAACACGATCGTCGGTGTCAATATTTCCGTCGAACCAACTTCCTGTGACGCTCGTGAGCCGATAAGCACACCGTATCGCGCAATAAATCAAGCTAAAAATATGTTATCACTAAAATAAAAACCAAAAATAAGTTTAATAAAATACGCTATCAAACTTTACTTCTTAAATCACCTAATAGTAACTCTCAAAAACACTCCAGAACCGTAAAGTTCCCAGCTAGAAAACGAACACTGATATACAAGCCGTTTCAAATAAAGCAATCGCTCCAACAAAGACCGAGACTTTCCAGTTTCCGCGTCGTCGCGTGTTATGCAAAACACGCGATGACTCCGTCTGAAAAAAATGTCTTTCTCGAGTCAGAGATAGGCCGAAAAGCATCTGCCGATCTCTTGCCGAACAATGAACGGCATTAAAGCGCCGCGCTCGAGTACGAAAGCAGCTGACAGGCGAAGCTTACACGGTTAAATCGCACGGTATGTTTCTGATCGTTTACGTAATCGATTAGCCCATCAGCGATCGCGTACTTAGCGAGCTTCCATCCTTCGTCGCTCTCGATCGTTATATACTTTCTCACGCGCGCTCAAGAGCCGTCGTCGTCTCTGCGCTCAGCGCCACTTCTCTCCGTGTCGGAATGTATACGTTGGACGTTATCGTTCAAGGACGAGAGTGTCTCTCTCACAACTTTTACTGTAGTGGGATTTGAGAGTGTATAAGCTCGGGCTGTGGCGAGAGGACAAATCGGCTCGCATAGTGCACTAATGCCGGGGCTGTAGTGGGGGATCCGGTGCGAGTGCGTCTAAGTGGCGGCGATTGAAGGAGGATGGAAAATGGAAGAATGTGGCAATGAATCACGGAAAAAGAGAGAGGCCATTCATTAATAGGGAAAAAAGCCAGAGTGAGAGAGAGAGAGAGAGCGATAAATGGAGCAGAAATGTATACGTGCACGTGTACGTAATGTGCGAGCGCGGGAAAGATACATAAAAGCCGGCACATAATGGTGAAGGCAAAAAGTTTTCTGCGCGAGCCGCGCGGGGAGAGCAAAAAAACGAGGATAACAGACTGATTAGGAAAGTAACGACGGAGCCAGCTGAATGGCTCGTATAGATGGATGCTTTACGAGCATATTGAAGAAAGTGTAAAATTTCATTTTGACATGATAAGGAGAGATATGCGCGCCGAGCACGCAAGTCAGGTGTGCCCCGCAGAGGCGTCATGAAATAATATTGTGCCTCTGAGTCAGCTTTCCATATTACTTTCAAATAATGAAACCGATGTTTGGACAGCGCGCGCGATGAGAATAAAACTGCAGCGCGCGATCTAGATTCCTTTCGTGAAATTTGCATTTTTGCGCAAAGCTCTAATCGCGCCGCGCGCGCGAGCTATAGTATTACACTGCGCTACGATTACCTAATTTATCTTGTTTTAATCTGCGGCATTAAATAACTCAAAATATTTAAACCGCTCCGCAATACTAAAGTCAACGACTTTTTTCATTTTTATCCGTCGGCTCTAATCAAATAATGTTTACACAAACAAGATAAATGTTGTTCAATGATAATTAATGCTTGAGCGAGAGTCCAACTGAAAGTATAGAGCCGTGAAGTGCGCAAGACAAATGTACCGAGTATCCTTACAATTACGGCCTATTTAATGCGTCGACATGGTATTTATAGTGCGCTTGGCGCTACATTAAATTTTGTAAATTGTTCGAATAAAAAACACATAAAGGCTCGCTCAGACGTCGAGAGCGAGAGAAAGTGAGAAAGGAAAAGAGAGACGCTAAATTGCGAGAAACGAAGTATACAAGCCAGGGAAAGAGAGAGAGCAAGCGCGAGGGGAACGATCGAGGGAGAGAATAAAACGGACGGATAATAGGATAGAAGGCTGAAGCAAGGAGAGAGAATGCTGTCGCTGCATATTCCAACGGAGTCGTGTTCGAGGCTCGTTACGTCTACTTTCGCTTTCCAGAAAGAGAGGGTCGTCTCTCCGACGTCGTCTTCGTCGCTAATCCATAATTGCAATCACGAATTTCGTGGCTTCTCGCTCGACGCCATCTGTCTTCTCCCCTCGTGAGCTCTCTCTCTGACGTCACGCGCTCTTGTATTTTTCTCACATGAAGCCACCGTGTGTACTTTTATTCTGGTATACGGTCCGGAGGACACCTAAAATAAATCGACGACGGTGGATGAAAAAAATAAAGGAACGAAAACACATAAACAGGCATGGAGCGGCAGTGACGATCCTCTCTTTGGATATTAACGATAAAATGATGCAGGCGTGTACGCGCGTGATTCATCATCGCAATAATATGACCTGTCGGAGCGAGCCGAGGCTTCAACGAAAAATGATTTCGAGATAAGGCCGTGCAATGGGAATTGAGTCACTGTTCTATGTGTCGAGGTGATGCTTATATAGGCGCAGACGTCGATTCGCTGGATTCTCGAGTCATCAGCGGATGAGAGGGACGTTTAAACATGTGATGCGGATTTGAAGAAATGAGGTGGATTGAGAGATTTTTCACAGCGGAATGATAGATCGAATTAAGCGTTTTAAATGCTGCAGTGATCTTAGGGCTTGTTATTTACCAGTCGCAGTGGCGTGAGGTATGTGAAGATATCTCGAATGAGCGCTCATTGTTGCGCAACTGGAATTTCGTAATACTAACGTTTTATGCTTTTTGATGGCGATACAAAACATTTAGAAAGGATTATAACACTTTCCAAACGATGAGCTGGCCGTAATAAATAAGTCATCAGAAAGCGAGCTTTATGGGTTGAAAAAAAGAGCTATAAATCTTGCCGCAAGAAGATTAATAAACGGATTAATGATTTCTAGATCGGCTTGTAAATGATTCTAACATTTACAGTCGATATACTTTGTCCCGCGAGAAAATCGTAATCTACTTTACGGCTCATTGTCAGGCCTCTCCTTTATACAACTTAATTATTAATTTATTTTACTTTCAGTGATTCCAGCAGGCAAACTATTCATCATCGCCGTAAATTGCAGAGTCGTTAAATCTCAATAAGACGTTGCAGAATCAGCTATGAGGACGGCCTGCCGGTGGCATAGAGGACGGGACGATAAAACCGATTATTTTCGCGCGCCGCGCTGCAGCAAGTCCAATTCAGCGTCTGTATATATAAGCGCGCGTGACGAAATCGATAAACGCGACAGTAATAGACAGGGCATGATGTCGGCCTAAGGAGGGATTCGCCGATAGAATTCGCGTAACGTCGTTTCACGGCCAACTGGCACACAGCTATTACACATCGCTCGCTCTCTTCGCTCATTTTTCTCCCTTTAGCTTCTGCCAAATCTTTCCTTCGGCGCGGTTCCGCCTTTTTCTGTTCTCATTCGAGTGTTATATTTTTATTGAGCGGCTAGACTACGCGAGTAAAGATGTCCATCGTCATTCTGGATTTTTGTATGGATAGAGCTGTCGATATGTTGAAAGGGGAAAAAACTCATTCGGTGTATGGAAAGCAATTTCATTGTGCGATTTGTGGCTCCAAGGGGGCCATTATTTACTCATGTTTTATTGATATTGAATATAAAGAGAACTACTGTTATTATTTTAGTAACCCAATGAATAAAAACTGTTTTGTAAATAATTCGTTTCTGCCTGGTGTACATATACGTCTGACCTTTTAAATGAGAATTTTGAAATCCAGCACCGTGTTTTAAATTAAGATTTATAGCTTATAATCCCGTGAATGGGAAAATTTTTTGAAAATTTATTTGAACCTTTGGTTGTTTATCAATTTTATTAAGATTTACAAATCAAAGATTTTTCATTTTATTGCGTATCTTTTTAATTGTATAAATTATAGTATATGTAATTAACAATCACTAACATTTAAATAGCCATTTATTATTTATGCAAAAGACGTATTACTACGATGTCACTTAAACGATTACAACACGTGTAATCTAATCAATTAATCAAACTTTTCTTATCCTGTACGATAAGCACTCGTTGGAAATTTTCATGAATCACAATTTTAATTTTACACAAAGTTGGTTAAAATAACGCTTTGATCTTAAAAAGTCATTTTCCAAAAGCAATTTAAATATAAAATCACATAAAAACACACTAAACTAAAAAGTTACCTCATTTGAAATTTTCAACATTTTTAGTCCATTTAAACTTTTAATTTCATCGCGGCAAAGCCCGTTACTTGACCTCTGAAGAGGCAATTTTCCAAAAATTAAAAAAAAAACCACCTCTACATACACAAAGTAAAAACTACGCGAAAAATTCACTCTCCCACGAAAGCCTTTGAACGTGTCTCCGGCTCGTCGAGGCTGCGCTTTCTAACTACCCATCTCTCCCTTTCCCTTCCTCTTCTCCGTGCGCGCACAAGACAGAGACGAAGCGAGACACAGAGTAGGAGCCATAGCGGAGCTTTTCCGGGCCAGGGGAGCTGCTCTCGTGTGCGCAGGTCAATACGCGGAAAGCCCGCTGCTCTCGTGGCTGGAGTGCCGGACGCTGACTCATCGCCGTGTGCGCGCGCGCTTGTTTCTAAAGTAAAGCGGGCACTACTACTCGCAGAGTTGCACTTGCCTACTTACCCCCCTGAGGTGGGGTCACAATGGGTCAGGTCGTCGTCGCCGATGGAAAAGAGGGGCACAAAGGGAGAGAGAGAGCGAGGCGGAAGGAGAGCGAGAAAGAAAGAGCCTACTCTTGAGAGAGAGGCTAGGAAAAAAACTGTCTGCCGCTACGGAATAATGCGGGCAGGTACGCGCGATTCCGTGCGCGCGTGTGCGGGTAGACGTCGGTGAGAGAGAGAGAGCAGGAGAGGCGCTCTGCGCGACACACACAGCGATTCATTCAGAGAGGCACCTGGCAGCATAGCAGCCTCATCGGAAACCAGTAGTGGCCCGGCTTGTTGTAGGTATATATACGCGCGGCTTCGCTCCTCACCGGATCCGAGTCTCCTTTTCACGAGGCTTAGAGAGACGGAGAGGAGGAGGTGGATTTGTCGTCTGAGGAACGTGTTTCTTCCTAGCGGCTGAGAGCGCGCGGTGTATACACCGTGCGGACGGAGAGCTCTAATATAGTGTGTGCATGAGTTTCGAGTATTGTACGTTGATGGAGAGTCTGGAATAATACGCACGTTTTACGTAATTAATTAAATGTTTGTTCTCAGCTGTAGCAAAGAACGTTAATAAGCCTAATGAAAATGTTCTTTTAAGTAGGTAAAAATGGCAAACGGAAAGGAGAGCAATAAATTTATTACAGTTTCGAAATCCGCCCAGCGACTATAAATGAAATCAGCAATTTCCGGCGTTCACTAACCGGCGGCGTATCGATTGAACTTAACCGCGAGCCTTAGCCTTTGTACAACCCGCTGTAAAGTTATACAGCCCCCCAATAGCTCCGCACTACTCTAAGAGCGCGCTAAAGCTGCAACTTAGCATCGGGTCTAAAAATATACCCACGCGCGCGGAGACAATTGGCCGCGTGCAGTGACCGAGCGAGGGAAACGTGTATACATGCATATAGAGCCGAAGAATCGCCGCGTGCGACACCCGAGAACGCCGGGGAAATGAAAATTGAATGAAGCGTGCGAGTGTGTGTGCGTATATATACGTATATAAAACGCGCCGAAAGACGAGTGAGAGAGCGAGCTGCGAGTGAGCGAGCCTATTAACTGAACGAGCCGCATGAGTCACGCCTGCAGGCAAATGCACTAATTAAAGAGCCTCCATCGATTCTCAGAGATAGAGAGGGGGAAAAAGTACGTTGACGAGCGTCGACGGCAGCTCTCGAGGCGCAAAGTGTGCACCGAGCACATAATCTCAGCGCCGTCGGAGGAAAGTATCTTATCTGCGCGTGTTACGTGTCGTCTGAGACGCTCAATCTCGAGAAACCGAAAGAGAGAGATGCGGCCCGTAGGTCGAGTGCAAGGTTACCAGCTATCGATCCTGCAAGAGAGCGCCCAATCCGTCGTCTCTCCCCCAGTGTATCCTTGGGCATTCAGGGCGCGCGCGCTGCCGTAATATCCCCCTCCGCGTATATATAGGAAGGAAAAGCCGCGCGGAAAGAAAGTAGCGAAGGGAATTGCAGGCGGGGGTGAGAGAGAGAGCTGGTATAAGAAGGGCGCAGACGGTGGCTTGGCAACGACTGCGTCGGGGATTTTCGTGAAAATTTCAGCGCAGCGGCGGGGGAACGCGATTAAAGTTTCAGATGACCGAGGAGGTGGCTGGAGGCGAGGGACAATGCAGCAGGTCGGCCGAGCGGAACGTAATTGCTCCTAGAGGGGTCGGAGAATGATGCAAGAATCCTTGAGGGGTCGGTGTGTCACTATTATCTAAGGGAAGGCGGGAGCGAGCTAGGATTAGAGCCGTCTTCTCAAGAGAAACGAGATTTTGAAGAGAAACTGAAACAATGATCTTTTCTCTCCACCGACGATGAAAAACTGTAGACATCTGCTCAGACATCAGATAAACGATTCTCAACATACCCAGCGCGTCTACGCAAACATTATCCCTATACAGCGAATCACTGTCATCGATGCATCACTTCGCAATTTAATCATCAGCAATCTACCACGCTCGCGCATTCTCGATTAAGTACCGCCAAGTCAGCCCGAGCGGCACTATAACATTCACGTGTTCAACATCGAGCGGCCGGCTGCCAGGACAAAGTGCAGCCCGCACGAAAAGGGCAATCCATTATACCTAGGCAAAGCGAGCGGCGAAGCGAGCTCGCGATAAAGCAGCAGCAGAATACGAGAGGGTGGCAAACGAACGAGAAGAAAACGCCGCGCTCTCTCTCTCTCTTGAGCTGCAACTTGGCAACAGCGAAATTCCTCCTCGCGAAATCCGCGCGCGCGCGCACGCGGCGACAACGACCCCGCGTATAGTAACAATGCACTATACGACACACGACGCTATATCATATACACACGCGTATCGTCTTCTGTCCGTACTGTGGTAAACTCGCCTGGAGCTTTTTTTCTCTGCAGATAAAACCGGAAGGCGATAGATGTACGCACAGATATATATACGTATACGTGTACGAGTATGTATATATATAATAAAACGGTAGGGGCGGGAGAGAAAAGGGCGCTTGCTCAGGCGTGTGTGTGTACGCGCGGGCGCAAGTGTGTATTATGAGTCACGTAATCGAGTTGGAGGGGCGCTCTGGCACCCACACCCCCCGCAGCTTGCGAGTATAGCGCCCACACCTATCGATCTAGCCGCTCTCTTGCTCGCATTTTCACATGTACACTCGGCGCCGCGTCGGCGCTTGATGCGTGTGCCTCTGGTTTTCGTTCTGTTGCCCGAGACTTAATGATACCGCTTGCACGGGGAGGTGCAGCTTGTGTTTTTTGGAGTGCTGCTTTTAGGTTTTTCGGAGCGCGCCCGGCGATGACGGGATCGGGATTGGATTTGACGTATTTACGAGCGGCGAGATGATGGAAATTGCGGCGCGTACGGGCGTCGGATGGATAATAAATTGTTTCGTCGGTTGACGATAAATTTGTCGGGGCGCGACTATAATTCACGCGGATCTCTCGGCGTAAAATGAAAGTGAAATCAGCGAATCGGGAGGTTAACGCGCAAATAAATAAAACCGGCCTATTGTTTTCAATTCCCGATGAAAATGTTTAAAGCGAGGAAATTGGAAACTCCCCGGTTTCATAGATAATTGCCAGTTGCAGGGCCGGTTTTCGACAATGAATCTTTTACCTTTTGGAAACGTATACATTACCCGAGAGCTTTAAAAATTTAATCGCAAAGTAAAATATTTCACATCGTACACTCAACAAAAGATAGCTCCGACTTGAAGCACAAAAAGAGGCCTCGCTCACAATACCAGCGCGCTGCACTTCATTCAACGCGAAAAAAGGAACCGAGCGGCTCACAGAAAAAGGAATTTATTCAAAAGTGCACGAATAAATTCCTGCCCCCGTGGAGCGCGCTGGATAATCGCTCGCGCAATTTATAAGATGAAAGCCGCTTGTGCGCGCGCGGCATATACGAAAAATTGCCGGCGTTGCCACGCGCTCCTGCACAGCTATACAGGGGAGGGGGAGAAAAACCGGCGCGCGCATTTCTTTATACACACCACACACGTATAGGAAACGTGCCCCGTATATATGCACGTGCGTGGCGATGCATTCTCCCTTTTTTCCGCCCGCGCGCCGGCCCGCTAATGAGAATTCAGCGGGGCCACGTGTGCGTGAGAAGCGCGCGCGCTCGGCTAGCGACAGACGCGCGGTAATTAGGGCCCGCGTGACACACATGCGTATATATGCTCGTCGATTTTCTGAGTCCGGCGACACTGACCCCTCCGCCGGCTGCGAGCTAGAATTTTTATTGTATATATGCCGGCCGCCTGTGAGTGTGTTATAAAGCCGTATCGCTGCGCGGACGATACCTCGCGCAGCCTAGATAAGACTCGTAAACACAGACGGCTCGACGCTGTTATTTGCGCGCATCAATTCATATAAATTTATGCCGATGTGCCGCAGTAGAGAAACGCGCGGAGATTAACGTGCTAATTATCGGGGCTTTTAGGGTTTCGTTTATTCTCTGGGGCCGTATGCGAGCGGCGCGTATGTGCGCACGCTGAATTTAATGGGCCGATTATAACTGTTTTATAGAGCTGCGTTCGCTTTAAGAAAGTAGTCGCACGGCCCGAGCGGCGCGCGCTAAAAGTTAATTTATCGGGGATGGATGGAGCGTAAAGATGCTTTTGTTGGGATTTAATTCAAGGTCGCGGCTGTAAATCTATTGTTAATACGAGTATTATTCTCCGGGAGTGGATACTCTTTCAAAATACTTTACTACAGTGTTAACTTTTATATCTATACTTTTCGCAATGAGTTGCGAGCGTACATAAATTCAGTTTAAATACAACGACGTTACGTGGAAGTACAAATTACAATTGATTTCTGTTACCGGCTTCGATGCAATTATTTCGTAACTAAAGTAAATTAACTTTGAAAATCGGTACTGCGTTTAAGTGATTCTCACTTAAAAAATCGCGTTTTATTTAGATTTCCATTCGAAAAACCCAACGTTATTAAAATGAAAAATGCGTTACTCAACAGCCTGTCCGAAAATACTTTTTTCTGAAATAAAAAAAAAAGAACATCTCTCCTTGACACACATAATAAACAAACGTAGAAAAAGAAAAATCCAGCCTGCCTATATATCCCCGAGCTCTGGGTAATTTCGTTTCGCATTATAAAAAGTCGAAAACTGTGTCACCGCGGCGCGCGTTTCACGCAACTGCGAATCTCTTCTCCATTCTTTCCTATATTCTCTCACACGCATATGCGTGCGCGCTCACGAAAGAAAAGTCGCCTCGGAAATTATTTCCGGCAATATGTAAGCGGCTGACTGCGAAAGGAAAGCCGTAGGTACACACAGAGCGCACCTTCATCCTCCCAGAAAAGACAGTCGCGGCTCAGCAGGAAATCCGCAGTTATGAGCGTTCGCGATTAGTCATGCGATGCATAAGGCTCTCTTCTCAATTTCTCGCTGTTCCAATCGAAACGAGCTGGCGAAATAGAGCCGAGCTCGGCGAAATCTTTCACGCTCGACGGCGCGCCAAGATGGAGTAGGGGGAAGTGTCTTGATGCACGACGACGACGACGACGACGCGAGGCCCTCGAGGAGAAAAAAAAAGAAACCATCGACGAGCGACTTTTCGATTGGCTTTCTTTTTTTCCTCTCTCACCGCGCCTGTATATACCTGCAGTGCTCCGAGCCAAAAGAGACACGGTGAGAATCGTGCTTGACCCTGCCCTTGCCACGCCTTTTTTTGCCATTTGCATACGCTTGTATAGAGCCAGGAGACACGAGGGCAGCGACGCTTTTAAGTCTGCACTTTATTAAGTTATTGTGCGCAGGTTTTTATACGAGCCGGCTTTTGAATTGGTCTCGCTTTCTCGGAATGGGCGGCTGTGGGCACGGGAGAGCGACGATACTTTGTTTTGGATGCGCGGCAGGCTTGAATAATGGAAAGACGTAATTTTCTTGTAATTTTAAGGGTATTTAGATTTAAATTAGTGGAGAATTTTATGTACGGAATACGGGCGTCACGTTTTCGTAGAATGAGCAATTTTGTTTGAAGAACGAAAATTTTTGAAGAGAGGTTAAGTGCAGTTAACGGATCGAGATTTAAGTATACATCTTCATGTACGCATCGCGCACGACTCCGCTCTACAATTTTCTCGCCTCTCGCGTGATCAAATTGCCGTATTCGAAAGAAATTTGCATCAACTTATAATATAAACTACAAGTTTTTTCTGAGCGCGTGCAGTTAATACGTGACCGAGAAACAATCAAATTTTTCCTCGTAATAAATTTCTTATAGATAATTCTTATTGTTTAAATAATCTATTCATAAATATTAATTGGACCGATAATGATGCTAATTACACTTTAAGTGCATTTAAGTAATCAGAGAGCACTAGCCAAGATGTATAATGTGAAAGACAAAAAGAGGCACCGTTAGGCCAAAAAATTACGTCAACCATTTCGAGCTCGATAAGACGACGTCGGCGCACACTTGACCCACATTTCACCACATTCCATTTACCATACAAATTCCCTAATTATTTTCTTCTTTCCACTCGCGCGCTCAGCCCGCACTTGACGATCTCAATTGCGCCGGACTCGCGCATTAAGAGCCTCCATAATCTCCCGGAAGAACAATGCACTTACTTACATTAAATAAAACCGAAACATTTCGAATCCTCGGCTTGTAAGCCGCGCACTTTCTCAGCAAAGACAATGTATAATATCTCGCGGCCGGGTACACGGCGTACATTTTTTCCTCTCATTTTTTTTCTCCTCTGCGTTCGCGCGTCTCTTCCTCGGTCAGATTAATGAGGACAGTGACACGGTGCAGCAGCAGCGCCAGCACTTCGCGAGTCTTAACAACACTTGCTCGAGCTGGCTGCCAGCGGCTCCTTTCAACCGTGTTAAGCCGTTTCGAAAAGAAAGCTTCTTTTTTCGCGAGAGCATCGCCGAGGATTTCCCGCGGCAGGAAAAATACTCGACGGTGACTCTTGAATTTCGGAGCAGGTGAAGCCGAGAGGTCGCTGCGCTCTCTCAATGGGAGAGGAGAAGGAAGCTTTTCGTTGGATTATTTCAATGGAGATTTTTCGTTGGCTCGTGAGATGGGTACCACTGTGATTAGAGAGAACGAGTTGGTATTCCGTAAAGGAAAGTGAAGAGTTGCTTTGGTTATGCTCAGTGTCAGAAATGGGTCAGTGGTTTGTTTGATGTTAGCTTTTGTAAGACGCGGGGAAAAAAATTATTGACTATGAATTACTGTAATTTTTAGCGGTGGTAAGTCGCGTTTGCGGTATGAGGAAATTACCGAGTTTTATTTTTATGTTTAACGTGAGTGTATAGTTAATTTTGTTGAAAATTTGAAAATTATTATAATATTTAAGTGCGTCCCGATAAATTATGTAATAATTTTTTATGGATCGTTTGCTGCGTGGATCGTAAAACGCTATCACAAACTATTTATTTTCAAATGAAACATCTAATTAATTTAATTTTCTATAAAAACAGGATTCGCTGATAATGTCTTTTATAATAATCACACTGATGAGTGTTTACGAAATATCCGTGGAAAGTCCCACATTGTCAAAAAAAAAACATGGGCCACTCGTTATGACGTTCACATGCAAAAATTGGAGAGAATGCGCATTGTTCCGAGTTTCGTGAAGACGTTGTATCTACACAATAAAGAATAAACATTATGCAAGTAAAAATTACGCACTCAGGCAGCGTGAAGCGACGATATTTTCATATTTTTAGAGTCTCTTGAAGAGAAAGTATAAGCGCCTGTCAAAGTGAAAATAAAAAGAAATGTATGCATTTCAGTTATATATTAGATGCAGAGTGACAATAGAATTGTTCTTTAAAATAAAATTCCTTTGTGAATTCACTCCCCGCTCCGAGTTATATTATAACTCCAAGGTCAGTTTTATTTATATTCCACAAAGAAGAAAAGTCGGAACATCAAGCCGGATGGAGAAACAAAACTTTTACGACTCGGAGATATTTCGATAACCTATTTCAATAAAATAGTTTTATTTTAGAAATCAACGTGGAAAAGTGGATATTTTTTTATTTTCGAAGAGACGCAGCCGTAAACCGAATCTCATATTTAAAACATGTTTACCTAATATAAAAATACAAGATAAAATTCACTCCCACGCAACGTAATATTTTCACGAGGCGCATGTCATTCCCACCGATCGTCGTTAGAAATCCTATAATTAGCCAAAACCATTAGTCGGCCTAATACCCGACTCCAAGAAAGTCTGCAATTTCGTCGGATTCCACGATTTTTTTCCACTCGCGCCAAAGTGAAAACCTGCCCAATATCCGGGGCTGATACCTATCGATCGGCCTGCTCGGTCATTATGATTCACTTTCTCGCGAAAAAGAGATAAAAAGCCGAGCGAACGAGCGAGCGAGTGCACTACCGATAATAAAAAAAAGCTCGCGGAAGGCACTTTTACGCGATCGAAGTGAGGCGCGCAGGAGTATTTTTTTTTCCTCCTCGCTTCCCTCTTGACGTTCAACGGCCTTCCTCAGTTTATACGGGAATCGCGTGATTCAGCTACCGTGCTCTTTTTTATAAATATAGCCCAACTTCTCTCTTTCTCGCCTTGATATCTCGCCCTCGCGTGTCCAACGGTAGCGCGGCGGAGGAGAGAGATACGCGATGTGTATGTTTGCGGACGAGGAAGAGACGAATATTGGGGTGAGCGGGAGAGATACGCAGTTCTGTGTGTGTTTTCGCATAAATCGTACGTAAGTGACTGGCTTCTGGTGAAATAAATTCTATATTAACTTTCTGACGCGTAAATATGCGTTCCAAAACAGTTTTGACTTTGGGAATTACTTAAATTCGACGAAAATCATTTTGAATAATACAAGCGCGTCTCTGAAATACATCAAGGCAGTTTAAATTATTAGCTGGAAAAGACGTGTTTTGTACCTACGTTAATCCACCAAAAATTCCAACCTTACAAAAAGCCCACGCGAGAATTCAAATTAACGCGCGAACCGGCCGTAGATTCCAAATTCGCGAGTGCCGTGAATTTCAATTCGCAAAAAAAAGCGAGCAGCACAGAGAGACCGTTGACAGAGTGGAATATTTTCTTTTTCACCGCACGATGCGCGCTGACCGAAAAAAGCAGACCGAGAGGGAGAGAAAGACAGATGCGCCGCTGGTATCGTGGCGTTGGTATCGGGCCAGAGGATGTGGAGTTTGATAAGTGCGACGAAGGCGGAGCACAGAGGCTAAAGCTTTGTGCCGCTGCTCTCTTTGTGAGGGCGTTACTTTTATAATGCTTAATGTGGAGATAAGCCCGGAGGTTTTTTAGGGCACGCGGTAAAAACGTCGGGACATCTTTGTTTCATTCTTACAATATGGTTACGAGGTGACTTTCGCTTGTCGATGCGGTTGAGTCTCCGGTACGTCGGCGTTGTAAATTTTCGTGCACCGCGGCCGACGCATTCCAGAAATAGAATATTACGGCAATGAAATAGGAAATAGATTATAGACGGAAGTATTTATGGTGCGTTGCGACATTACCGCGCCCGAGACGCCTTCCACAAGTTCATCAGCCGTGAAAACACGAGGCCCTTTAATTTATTTCGACCTTAAATCTCTCGATGCATAAATCTAACCGAACGATATTAGAAAGCGATAATTTCCCTTGTCTCCGATTGTAAAACTTCTCCAAGCGCATTATCCGATGCGCATAGCGATAAATCGAAGACAATCCCCCGGCGGAAAAGCGAGCGTGCATCAACTTTCGAATCGATCATCCTTCAGCTTCTCATCTATCCCAACGGCATCAATCTCGCGCGCACGCGACGCAACAATCCGTGCGAACCCATCGAAAAAAGCGAGCCCGCTTGCGCGTTAACGACCTCATTATATGCGCCGCGAGATCGAATCCTTACATAAAAGCCGCAGCGTCGACGTCCCCGTCTAATTGAATAATTCGCCTCGCGCGGTGTATACCTTACACACAGAAGAGCCGAGTGAATTAGGCGCGATTCCATTCATAACAATTGGCGAAAGCGCGCGCACGCTGCTGATTCATGAATATATATATGTATACGCGAGAGTACACGAGATACTTTCCGTCTCTCTTTCTCTCTCGAGCCGCAGCTCTGAAATCGGATCTCATCCGTCCGTCTCCGTCGCTCCGAGACCGCAGACTCTGCAGCGAGAGGCTCTGTGAATGGAAGTTATCTATTGTCGTGTGTACGCTAGTGTGTGTGTGTATATGCGCGCGCGAGTGTACTAGCTCTCTCTTAGAGGCGAGTAGAGCAACGGTATTATATCGGCGCTAGGTCGGAGCTCTCGTGTTTTTCCTGCACGAGGATACAAGCTGCAGCGCGCGCTATCAAGACCGGACGTTATCTCCGAGCGCGTAGCTTCGAGAGTCGTCTGTATTTTCGTGGGTGATGTCTTTTCGGAACGGTCCGAGTTTTGTTGAGTTAAGAGTGGATGGAGAACGTGGCTTTGCAGTAATTCGCGGAGAAAACGCGGATATCGTTATCGGTGTTAGTTATGTATAAGTATTGTTTTGTTAGTCGCTGCTGTGTAGATATATGATAATAAAGGCGCGAGTTGCGCAAATAAACTCGGATGAGGTAGAGAAAAAAGCTGCGTGACGTAGCAATGTTGTCAATTTTGAGATAGCGATGTCGCCGCGGAGCTGAGATTCAATTAAAAGATAATTTCCCGGCATGCTTTTCACTTTTGATTTATTTCCAATGAATCTCGCCGCGGCTGTAATGAAGAGTATCGTGCTTCATTAGAACAGTGCGTGCAGGTATGGATTCGCGGGTATAGTCGTAACTCAATTAAATCCCCGTACATTACCTATCGATACGGAATAATGCCCGTCGTTAGAAAAAATGTCCAATCCAAGCGGCTAAGAACAAGTTTGAGCCGTTAAAAACTTTTACAAGCGAAACGCGTAAATACAATGTTGCGTAATCTGTGCGAGCATTGAAAACTCATTAGCCCCGCTATCTCTCTCAAGCGCTCTCTTAAATCCTAAAATAATGATAATCATAAAACCCACATTATAAAGCTCCATCAAACTAAGCCGGCTTTACGCGGCACAAAAGAGAGCTGCAAAAATCGTTACGAGCCCACTTCACGGGCCCGTTGCATCACCGGAATCACCTGCGCAAAAAAGCCAGCTAGAACAAAACCGTAGGAGAAAAAAAAAACGAGCTAGACGACAAAAGGCCATTTATCGGGCATTACACGTACAAGCGAAGAGCGAAGAGAGGAGAGGGAGACTATGCGCCTGTCGGCCGGCGGCAAATATAGCATGTGTATAAAGAAAACGCGCAGCGCTGCTCGCGCGCGCATCAGTGACGGCGCTAATGACGGCCCGTAATAACCTCTGCTCTGCTCTCTGCTTCTTGTCTTCCACGGCGGCTAGCCTGCATATAAACACGAGTGCGCTCTTGCCTACGGATGCTTATAACCACCGTCAGCGTGTGTACGTGTGGGTATATCCCGTTTCCCGCGAAGTCCGGAGCGCCCTCTTTTTTTTTTTATTTTTCCAGCCTGTATTGTCTGCGCTTGGCTACAACTCCGAAGCGGAAGAGAACCGAGCTTTTCGCGTTTATTCGAGATAAGGAATGATCTAGTCGCGGATTGAGAGAGTGTAAAGCTGGCACAGTACTGCGATATAAAGCGTGACCGACTAGTTTCGCGTGATAAGGGAGAGGCTGCTGGCTGCTGCACCTTGCCGTTCACCTGTGTATACATTAACGCGTGGCCATGGACGGCGGGTTCCGTGTTCAAAAGTAGATACTTTGTCAATGGGAGCTTGGTTATCATCGCGCGCCAATCGGCCAAGTATCGCGCATTTCTGCGCGCCGTGTTTATTTTGCCGTCGCTCCAGATATCAACGATATGCCGTTAAATCTAAATGCGTTCACTCGAGACGCCGAGATAACAGCTCCGAGAGGCTCGACAAAAAAAGACAGCCATTAGCGATATTTAAGCGCGTATCCGGCTATACGTCCGACACGCACCCTGGAATTAATAAAGATGACTTTCGTTTCGAGAGTGTTTACCGAGTTTCGAGCGATTTTCTATTTGCCCAGCCTACAACAGCCACTCGGAAACATTCGTACACACACACATACACGAGTGGGCACGAGTCCGTAAAACGACTAGCGGCCGTAATAAATCGGTGCCGTATTCATAAACGCGTGTACGTACGCGTGTCGTTGAAATTTCCACGCGGTAGCGACTCGGCGAACTCGTTCTCGCGAATGCTCCGCAGCGAAATGGGCCGATTTTCTTTCGTTTTACACTGCGCGAATATGTGCATAAGCGAGCGTATAGTGCTGGCCATTAATACAGCGTCGAGTTACGCGGCGAGCAGTTAATCTTGGGCGCGACCGATATCCACCGCTCTATTCACGTGGTGCGCGCTGAAAAATAGTCCGAGGAAATTGTCCTGACGAACGAATACAGGGCCGAGCCCCATTAACATTTCTCTGGCTCTGAAAAGTGCGCGCTTTATGTACAGAGATGAAATTTATCGCGGATAGTTAAGGATCTTACGGGCGCGTATATATCGATGTACCGATTTCCCTGCAATTTATCCCCGCAACTATGTAATCTGGGGCTAACTGTTAAACAAATTGATGGTCGCGCTCATTTTTGACGCGGCTTGTGCGTGCGCCGCAGATTCGATGATATTAAAAGATTAGCACGCCTTTACGGCAATATGCGTATCTAAACTCTCTGATATTTGTAAGATTATAGAGCGGAGCTTCGTGTGCGTCATGAAAGGCTTTTTTCGGATACTTCTTATTATCGACTAAACAGGTTGTATACGTTCATAAACGAAATAAGACTAAGCTCGAGCTATCGAGAGCAATTTGCGAAAACGCTGGCTTCTTGTCGTTGATTGAGAGCATACTCAAGTCTCAAGTGGAGTATAGATTTTTAATGTTTATTAAATTAACAACCGCGCGTTGATTAAACAGATTTAATAGTTTATAAATGAATTAATAAATATGCAAGAGGTAAGAGAGCATTACGACGTTGAATAACATATGACTCGTGTTTACAAAACAGCATTGGGGATTCGTGTCATTTGGAGTCCTCGCCGGTACACGGAAGAACGCCGGCAGCAGCTGGCACGCTTGTGCGTTGTAATGATATTCTTTTGTACTTTTAACTAGACACTTCATTTTCTTTGAAGGTTTAACATTGAGAAAAACGTTGGTCATTATTGACCCTTTCCGCAGAATGAAGTTTACTGCTTATGGTCATTTTGCAATTTGAATAACAGTAATGCGCATACTCGTTCCTTTACATTTCAAATTAGCATTGTAAGTAGAATTTTAAATATTTGTATAAATACATTATCGAAAAAAAGAAACTAACAAATAACTATCGCCCAAACGGATTCCCACTTTTACTTTATTAAAGACAAACAGGAAAAAAAAAATAATAGCCATCATGACAAGCCGCTCTCGTCCTAAATAATCGCAAGGGCAGACCGTCGTCTCCGTTATTTAATCAATGAATCCCTACCACAAGAACTATCCCCACAAGGTCACCCCTTGGCAACCACAAATCCTATCCAAACAGCTCTCTCCGCCCTCTTCCTCCCGACAAACAAAAAAAGAAGACCCTCTCCCCTCTAGCTCCGCTGTTTATCACTTGCGCCCCGACCTCATGGAACACTTACCGAACCTCCATACGGCTTCCTCTCCAGAGCAGAGCCTGCTTACGCTCTCGTCTTATCTTTCCGTAGCCTCGTACCTGCTCACTTGCCTGCGCTCTATACATTATGCATGCGTGCGCGAGACTCGAAAGTGCGTGCTCTCCTGGCGCTATCGACGCTGCCTATCGGCCGGACATTCGTACGCTTTATTTTTCGAAAATTAATATAAGTGTGCCGATCGAGGAGAGCCGACCGTTAGGCGCGAGCGTTTTATAGGTGGATCCAGCGCCGAGCCCCTCGAGAGGCGTTTTTCCTCGGTTTTGTTTTTGGAAGTGGCCGGATCGAGATGGCCGGATTTGCATGTGCTGGAAGGCTTTAAATTGATTGAAATGTGCGGATTTTTTTTTGGAGGCGATAGAGTGTGTTTTATTTCCGAACATTCGCGTATGCTTGAGAGTCCGCGTTACGCAGGGGCTGAGTATATGGAACGAAATTTGATTTATTCCGCACTGGAAAGTATGTTGTCATTATAGAGGAGAAGGATGTTTATGCTTATTAAATTTATCACTCTAACAAAACTGCTACGCACACAAACGTATAAATCATGCGGTTGCTTATAGAAGAGGCTCTGTTGCACTATAAATCTCTCGTCGCAATGAAAAAAAGCGAGCTGCTCTCGAGGCCCCGAGCCAAACGATTAGATCTCGAGCATTCGTGTAGCCGACTTGTTATAAAACAATACAAAAAAAGCATGCGCCAACACTTAATAATCATTGTACGGTAAGACTACTATTACCTGCTTATCGAGGGTAGCATTAAAATTACAGAATCGTCAGAAAAAGCAACGATCCCAATCAGCAGTCGTATATATTGTAACGAAAGTACCAACGTCATCCGGCGTAATAACATCTTACTCCGCATTAACCTCCTTCGAGTCAGATCCAATTTAAACAACACTCCCCCTGGATCGCGAATACACCCGCCCCGGCCTCTGCTTTTTCCCTCTCCCGTTATATACCTTCGCCGTATTCACGAACGAAAAGCAAGAGAAGTCATCACACGGCTCACAAATTAATAAATCAAGCCGGCTTTTCTTTTACGAGGGAGTGCCTACCACGCGTCCAGTACGGCGCGTAAACGACAATTTTCTCAAGTGTGCCCCGACGCTGTGGAATGTAACGGAATGCGCGCGCGCGCGCTGCCGCCGTGAGAGGAGAGGACGAAGCGGCGGAAGCTCAGCAGTGTGGCCTTTTTCCTATACGCCGTACAGCCTTCCAATTTTCGGAATCGAAAACGCAATCAAACCGGTGATGATGATGGAGGACGCGAGAGGCCCGGCGATTGTGAGCGCGTCGACAGGTCGGATTCCCAGAGAACGCACGTGCTGTCATGTTTCTTTCTCTGTGTGTGTATATGTGTCTGTGTGAATGTCTGCATGTGTGAGTGAGGTATCGGGAGAAAGTCAAAGAGGAGATACGAGGAACGAAAGCACAGAGATGTCGGCGCTTTTCTGGGTGGAGCGTGTAGCTTTGTGTTGCTGAAGAGGAGCCAAACTGTTTATTTTTGTTCCAGGAATACGTCCAAGCTGCGGGAAATCTGCGGACGTGATTTTCTGCGAGCTTTATGGTGCCGATATTGATGCTTAAACATTGCTTTTTACGTTACCTTGTCTGATAGTAGAACTTTTGCCAAAGTAGGAAAAACAAATGCATAAGTTTTATTATTTTAATGTAGAAGTATATAGTAATGGATACATTATAATTTAGAATGACATTATTAAGGATGTAGAATCAAGAAAAATTCCACGACAAGTGCGGTAGTGCACTGGCAAGTCACGCTACTTTTTTAAAAACGTGTTTTAGTCAGTTACATCATTCTAAGACCAGAGCTTGTTTTTCTTTTCTTTAGTCAAGTGCATGACACCAGTTTTTTCATAACAATATTTTTGTAGCAAAAGACACTCAGAAATCGTCGTGTAGGTTTCACATTATTCATTTGACCAAACACATATCTACGTCGCACTACAACTATTTGCCCAGTGCGGAACAAAAAACAACAATGTATGCGTATAGCCAAAGTGGTTATTTCCTTATTAATTGAACGACTACGCCTGCAGACTAAAAAATATAATTAAACTCTTTCAGAGACAAAAACAAACCGCGCCAGTATCCTGAAAAAACCTGTAGAAAAACTAATTTTTCAACTCGCATTCGCGTGTCACAAAACTCTCTGGAGACATCAAAATGATCATCACAAATTCAACCACAGTCCGAAGCTTTCTGCTCTTTTTCGTCATCCGGGAGGGTCGATCGACGAGGCACACACGAGATTGGATAGAGCGTCGGTTAACGCGAATGCGTCGCCGTATATGTATCGCAATTCGTGAGAGCGCAGCAACGAACGTGAATGAATGATAATGCCCCAGGCAGCGGTGGTTCGCTCGGACATCATAATTAAATGCAAGGTCGTGCGGGCTGTATGCTGCGGCCGAAAAAAATACATTTGGCGAGGCTTCGCCTCCCTCGATGTACGCCGAGCGGTCAACGCGCTCCAGAATGCGACGAGCCTGAGGACGGAGCTTGCATATCAAAGCTCCGAGAGCACGTGGATTTTTTTTGGATTGGGGACGGAAAATTTGCGAGTTTAGATGTGTTCTTTTGTTCGGTGTGTGTTGCTATTGAAAGCTAATCTTTGGTTTTGTTGAGTAGGCTGATTGTTTTTATTAAAAAATAAAAGAATACGAAATTTACTTAAAAAGAACAAAAGATTTCTTTGGAACACAATTTTCTTATTTATACACATTTTGCAAAAGAAAAAATATATAATTTCCAATTTTTTAAATTTTAAATTTAACAAAATTTACAGTAGCGGTATTTTTTGAAAATATTTTTAAATTATATTAAGAATAATGAGATTTTATGTTATTAAAGTATTAAAAAAATTTTAAAATTCCTTCTTACTAGAACCAGGTAAACTGCCTCTTTAAATTCTCGAAAAAATACAAAAAAACAAGAAAAAAAAATCTGGGACCAAAGGACAAGAATTTTTTTTCAAGGTCTTTATAAAAGCAGAAACGAGCGAGTAAAGAGCTGTAAATAAAAATGACGGTACGGTATGTGCAAATGAATTATTTATGGAGAACGCTGAGTAGACTGTGGCAGGATGCGTCCAGAATTTAAAGTTCCCGCTTTACTCGGCAAGTAGGCATTGGAGGACTCCCTTTACGGGTTTCTATGACACCAGTCGTATATATTGTGTTACGCAGTTACACTTATGCTCAATAGCACGATTCGCGCAAGCTCATGATGCGAATTACAAAAGAAAAGAATTTTTATACGCTATTGACCTCCTTCTGACTTTATGTTTTCTATGACTTCTATCATACCAGTTTCTTATGTCTTTAAAAAACAAAATAACTTAAAAAATGTATTACATCATATTCCGCTGTTTTCAAGAGTACACAATTTATAAAATCCAAGAAATTTCGCAAAAACTACAAATCGCACAGCAACAAGAGACTCGGCTAAGCCGCTTGAAAACATCGTCAGCGAATTCGCAGACTTCCCACAGACACCCACAAAGTCGGAGCAAAGAGGCGCTTCCGTAACCATTATTGGTGTCACGTTGCTGGGCGTATACGATTTCTCAGCTGCGTGTACCTAATACGCCGGCTCTCGCGCGCGCGCGTGAGCAGGTAAAGTGCCGGCGTCGCGAGTGAAAACGAGGCCCGCACAGAGGAAGAATCAAGCCGGACAACCCCTGGACTTTGTATACCTAAGACCTCCCCGCAAAATCCCCTCGAAGAGAAAGTTTCACACGGCGCTCGGCTTTTCTGCCAGCACGGGAAAGAGCCATACCCCTTTTTTTTTAAAGTAATGGCGATATTTTATAAGTTTATTACTATATTGCGGGGCAATGAAAATGTTAATTTTATGCGATGCGACCTACTTGAATTTTAACTGCCGATTTGTTTATTTAATGCGGCTGGTTATGAATGATTTATGGCCGTGCTACATTTAATTAACTTTTTTCGTGTGCGCAAGTGCACTTTTTAAATGAAGTTTCATGTTTATATAATGTAATTGGAGTACGATTTCATCCAATTTCATTGTATAGTGCTAATAATCGCCGTTATAAATTTTCTCCTCGCGCGCACCGAGAAATTAGAATAGTTATTATCCTTTGTGTGTGCGCACACCTATTTTCTCAAGACAGAACCCGCAGCGCTCGGCTCATAATTTTCCCTTTCCGTAAAAAAAAAAACTAATGCAATTACCGCGGCGCGTACCGCCAGTAAAAAAGCCCAGCAGCCACGCCAGCTGACATATCGAATCTCAACGTGCTGGACCTGAGACTGACCATAGCTATAGAGGTGTGCGATTGCGAAAGTGTGAAAACCGCAAACAAAAACAACGAGCCCAGTGCACACACACCCTCATGAACATAAAAATAACTAACCACGCGGCGAGCGCACAAACAAAACGAGAAAAAACCGTCGCCGGAGAAAAAGAAGTGAAACTCGGAAGAAAAAAGAAGCGAGCGAAGAAGCGCCGACTCTTCAACGTACGCGCAGCTACCTACACATAAATATATATTCTCCGACTCTGCAGCAGCGAGCGTAAAACGCGAAACGTCTGGCGCTGGCGGCGGAAGTGCGTATACCTCCTCAAGGCACGCGCAAAAGAAGGAGAGAGAAGAGCTGCGCGGTATTCCAGGTAGGCGAGCGCGCGGTGAATGCAATTACCGAGTTCCCGCGGTATTCGGGACGAGCGACACGCGGCGCGCCAGTTTTCTCGTATAGCGCGCATATATGCACCAGCGGCAGACTTTTCCACATGCATGTATTTTTTCCGATGTTTGTTTATATACCGAGCGCGCTCTGAGGCCGGCTGCACCGCTGCTGCCTTTTTTTTCGAGGGCGAGAGGGGGAGTCGAGAGAGAAGAGTCTAAGAATAGATTGACAAAGTTAAACAAAGGAGGTGGGTGCGCGCAAGCTGGGGAAGTCTGCGAGGCCCCGCAGAGAGAAAGAAAGAAATGGGATTAGCACATTTGTGCCAGTGATAATTGCATTGGGCTGGTTCTTTCTGGGTAGGCGAGTGTGTGTAGAGTTACGGAGTAGAGAAGAGGAGACAATTTTTTTCTTTTAACATGTAGTAAGATTGTTAGTGGAAATATTATAAATATTTCGAAAAATTACTTTATTTTGACAGGAGAATGGACAATAAGTTATTAAAATTATAACTGCGCAAAAAACTTTTGAGAGGTAGTAACAGCTGTACTAAACATTTTGCAGCATAAACATTCGACGTTGTTCAGTTTTTTAACAGGTGTGCGCGGCGCTTGAGTCACTCGTGACTCATGAGATTCTTAATCTGTTAATGTTGACAATTTCATAAGTTCCTTAAAGCTTAGCAAAGCGCAGGTTATCTTAGACTTTATCTCTTACCTAGTATTGCACCGGCTTACTAACAACGCAAGTACTTTTGTTGGAAAAACATCTACCAAAAGAATTTTTAAATTCACAAAATTTTAGTTTATTGGATATACTATTTTGGGTAATTGATATCTTATGAATTAGAAAAATAAATTATAATTAATATAACGACTTTTTCATAATTTTTCAAATCTCGTCAGCAATCTAAATAAAACCTAAACTTATCAGAAAAACATGTTTGAAATCGATTAACAAATGTTTGTAACACGAACAATTTTTTTATCTAATCTGAAGCAAATTAAATTCATCGATTTAAGATAAAAAAAGACTACTGTGTCAATTAAAAAGTCTCTTGAAGCATACTCTATATTTTTAATTTCGATTCTCTTTTATTCCTGCCGTACTATATTGAATTTATTATATGTGCAAGCTTTTATGAGTGCTTCAGTGAACGACCGACTAAAAGTAAATTAAATAACCGAAAGGTCAATTTAAGGCCAGTGAATGTCTGGGTCAGCGACAAACTTTATTTAATTAAAATGAAAGTTTTTTATATAAATTGCACATAAATCCCAAGGCAATGCAATTAATTTCGCTGAAAAAAAAAGTTCTGCAATACACATTTCCAACATATATATCATTCACCGTCATATAAAAAGTATTCCATTCGTTACTCTTTTTCAGCATGCCAGGCCGAATGCAAATGAACAATTAACAAGCACCACACAGATTTAGTACAAATCAAACTGTCGAACGTACACGTTAAAGACTACAATAAAAATCCGTAACTACCGGAAACGGCCCAAAAGAAAAAAAAACACGCGCGCGTGTGTATAAACCTCGAGGCAGGCACAAAAAGAGCGCTTTCAGCTCTAATGCGTTTATAACCGCTCGCTGCCGATTCCTCCCCCTTAAACAAAAGGCGCCCTCCCGATTCGAAATAAAAGCTGAAAAAGCCGAGACTCTGAAAGGGTTCTGAAACTGCTCTCGCAAACCGAAAAACGCGTCTCCTTTCAAAGCTCGCAAAAGCCTGCGTATATAACCATACCCAGGCGTTCGAGAGACCGATGGCTCGAAAGGAAGAAAAAAAAGGAGGCGCAGGAGGCTGCGAGAGAGAGAGAGAGAGCCAGAATCCGAGAGAGGGCGGGAAGAAGAAGCGGAGAGAGGCCGCGCCGTGCCCCGGGGCTAGCAACGGAAAAGGCAAAAGTCGCGCGCGCGTGCGCACCGGATTCGCCAACTGGTTTTTCGGGGATGCCCTCATGCTGGAGCTGAGGAGGAGACGCGCGAGTTGTGATGCTCGCTTTTGTATACTGGAGAAAAGTCTGCCTACACTCTGCTCTTTTACGCAACGTGTAAGGAGGCTAGCTCTTTTCTTGCGTGCGGGTGAAGGAGGGGGAGATTCTGTGTTGTCTTTTTGTATATAAAGCGTGCGAGTGGTTTCGCCAGAAGTGATTTGGGATGGCTCTCGGACAGGTTGGCGGATTGATTTCGGTCAAGCGAGAGGGGCCGACTTTGTCGGTGGGATTTTTAAGAGGGATTGTGTAAGGGACAGGTTGGGAAAAAAGCGGCGGAGGTGTGTTTGAATATGAGCTTCATGCTCGGTCGGATCGGAGACTTTTTCTTACGCTTTTTTCCCGCTCGATTCGCGATAGTTGCTGCAACTCTGGATTTAAATATTTTAATAGTAATGAACACTGTGTTTTTGTTAGCAATTACGCATGCTCAGGAGGCCTTCTGGGTTAGGCGCACGTTTAAAGTACGACAATAACGATTTAAATGACTCATTATCATTTTGGAGCATTGAATCCATAGCAAAATAAACACCATCGCCCACCTTTTTTCCAGTACAACTCCAAAACAATAACGTAACGGTAAGCCAAAACGACATTCCGCAATTACCAAAACACAAATCAACAAGCCAGAGAACGTGAAATTCCATCAGACTCGCGATAAGAGCGAGAGAGAGAGAGAGAGAGTCGTCCGCTCTCCGCGGCTCCAGGCGCAGGCTCGAAAAATCTGACCGGAGCCCGAGATAGCCACAAGCTGGCGCTGACGTATCCTTTTTCCGCGAGCGGGCGAGCAAATCTCCGCCGCGCGCTTGACGAAGGAAAAAAAAGGGGAGAAGCCGAGGAAGAAGGCGTGTGTGCACGGACGAAAGAGAAAAGAAAACGAGTGCCCGGAGAGAAACAAAATAGGCACTCAGGGTCGAACGATCGCCGACTCTCGCATTACCCAGAGAGAGAGAGAGAGCTCGCAGAAAACCGCCACGTTCTCTCTCTCTCTCTCTTTTACTCGCGACCGCGTGTGTATATATATCTATATAGGATGCACGTATACACGTACCGTGGGTGCACGCGAGCGAGACGGCGGAGCCTGGCTGCGTGTACGCTTGTCTATATGCGCGCATTCGCGCCTCCGCCCCGGCTGCAGCGCCGATGGAAAATGTCACCCTTTATCTGGCTCTCTCCGCGAATGTATCTCGCCGGAGTGAGTACATATGCATATGCGCGCGCTCGTATAAGAGGACGGCTGGTAAGTGGGCATTATACACGGAGCGGCTCCTCTCTCTTTTTCTCTCGGCGGCGAGCTGGCTTTGACGGCGCCCGTCAAGTGTCGTCCGACGACCGAGCGATTATAACCAGAGGAGACTGCAGTAGTAGTGTACGCGTCTTGTCCCCCCCCCCCTCTCTCACGACACCTGACGACACGAGACGCGCGCGAGAGTGCGTGAATGTGGGTGCGTAAGTGTGTGCGTGTATTACTCACCCAAAGCTCGGTTCCCCAGCTCATGTCTGCTTGGGGCCGGCTATCCTCCGTCCAGGTCGGAATGTTGGCGGTTGCCTCCAGGGCAGCGGCGGCAGCGGCTGAAGTAGATCCGTCCGGCTCCTCCAGCGCGCCCAAGGCGGCGCCTTCACGTGTAGCCAGGGCGCTCGCTTGGCCCGGAGCTGCTCGCCTCCTCCTCCCTGAAGACCGCTGAAGCCAAGAACGTACGAGAGAATCCCAGCAGCATGGAATTCGCTTGCTCACAGCCGAGAGTCAGGCTCTCTCTCTCTCTCTCTTCTCTCTGCTTCTTCCTTCTTCTTCTTCTCCTCCTCCTCCTCCTCTACTTCTTCTTATTCGCGAAAAACTCACACTCGCACGCTAGCAGCAGCACGCACACTCACTAGGCGCTCTCGCGCGAGTCTCTGTATGTGTACATATATATATATATGCACTCTGGTACAATCTATCCTCACGGAAACGTATCACTCACGCGCGAAATATCCAGGGAGACGCTGGCACGCAGATAGCACACTCGCGATGTCCCGCACAATATTCGCACAGGACGAGGAGAAAAAAAACACACTGGGGGCACGGCTAGAGAGACACGAACCGTGTTTGCTCTCGGAGCACGTAGCGTTGCTGGAAGGCAGCCCGGCCGAAAGGAAGGATCCACCGCCGCCGCGGCTTCGCTCCTTCTCACTCTTACTCGTCGCGAGAGTGTAACCACCGACTGAAGAGTGGGTCTCTCTCTCTCTGCGGCTCGGTCGCGTTTTTTCAAGCGGACGGGAGAGAGCGAGACACTAGGCACCGTCCTAACGCTCGGCTACCTCGGCACTGCCCTGCCTCTTGGGCTGGCTCGCGCGGCACCGACTCACACGCACCCACACACGCGAACAACTGTTGCGAGCGATGCAAGCATGCGCGCGCGCACTCGCACTCTCTTGCTCTCTGTGGCTGTCTATCTGCACGACGTTTCGAGCTGCTGCTGCTGCTGCTGATCACCGCGCCCCACGAGCGAGCGCATTTTCTATCTCGCTCTTTCAGGCTATGTTCTGACGTTCACTCGAGCGGCAGGCTGTTGGGGAGCAGGCGCTATCTTGCGGTCGCGAGGCACAGGTGTGAGGAGAATGTTAGACTGCTAGTGCTTACCCGATGGGTAGGGTAGGGTAGTGAGGGCGTGACGTTGTGGAGAGCGAGAGACGATCATCGATTGTTGGTCGAGATGTTTGAGCGCGCGGGAGTTGTTTAAAGCTTGATGATAGAAGGTTTTCAGATTTTGGAGTAAAAATGGGAGTGGAGTAGCTTTTCCTCGTTTATTTTGAAAAATGGTTATCGTTGGATTTAATTAACTCTTTTGAATTAAGCTAACGAAGTGTCATAATTCAGAATTCGTATAATAAATAGTTTCATGTAATATAATTTTCATAATTATAATAAATAGATTTTTATAATTATAAAATTAAAAAACTAAAAATTCATTTACTACGAATAATTGTTTATAAGATTGATTTATTTTTAGTAGTGAAAAGTTACGAAATTCAGAATTTTGTTTTATTGTTAAATATCAGTTCCAAATACTTTGTTGACAATTTGAAATATATAGATAGATATATATTATGTAATTACAAATATTTACAGTACATTTTATTATGGTTTAATCTAGTTAATAAAACTAAGTGTATACAACTGCTACGTCTACAAGAATAAATCTATTTATTTAAAATTAATTTTTTACTCCAATAATTTTCGTTGCGAAACTATAATAGTAATACCTAACCTAACTTGTCGGCTTTCAGAGTACATCTGTACGCTAGTCTATTATCATCGTTTCGAAACGTTTCCGCGTGTGAATTACTAATACAATAATCAGAATAAAATGTCATTTGTTCGATTAGGCTTACAAACAATCGGAAATGCCAGTCGTGCTAGTCTCCAAAGGGTAACTTGGTATATTTCATTTTTTTGTACTTTATACTCGATGTATTCTGCCTAAGAATGACATTTTTTAGGTTATATCAGTAAGAAGTATTTCACAAAGCTTAGTTCGATTTCAACAACAAGAACAACAAGAAGTCGACAATACAGAAGGTGAACAAGCTGAAGATACAGATTCTGGTGTTAAAGTTCATCCTGATTCTGATAGGTCAAAAGTGATTCCAGTTGAAACTAGCATTCAATATATTGAAAGCGAAGGTTTGTATATTTTTAAAAAACCAACATAACTACAATTTTGACTTCATGATAAATTTATTATTTTTGATATTACAGCTTATAAAACAACTTATGGAAATGATCCAGTATGGAAAATGTATAGAAGAAATTTCAAGGGTCAATTTGCACCTCCAAAAACTAGAAAAACTTGTGTAGTATGTGTATTTATCCAGATAAAAATACTTAATTTTACAGATTTATTAATACATTTATCATTTTAGAGAAATAAAGCTCTGGCTACAAGTAATCCTTGTCCAATTTGCAGAGACGAGTATTTAGTATTAGACCACAGGAATACAAAACTGCTTGATCAATTTATTTCTCCATATAACGGTGAAATCATCAGTTATAAGTAAGATATTTATAATATCGATAAAGTGGCTATCAAATTTCATATTTATTTTTAATTAAGATTCTTTTTACCAGTATTTATTTATTATCACATATTTAAGGATTTACATTATGAATATTATCTAGTTTATATTATGGTTCATGTTTTTCATACTTTAAAATATAAATTAATATATTAGCAATAAAATTTGAAATTACATTGAATGAGAGATATTTCAAGCTTGGTAGAACAAAGTTACAGAAAACATTTTAACAAATAAAATGCATAATTGCTAAATCTAAATTGTAATATCTTAAAATGTTCAGAATAATATGTTTAACTTTATTTTGATAAATGTACAAAGTATAAATTTAATATAATTTTTTCATAATTTTTAATATTTCATTTTTAAATTCTTGTATATTGTATATACTTTTTTTAAGATGTCACTTGGCTTTGATGAAGCATTAACAAGTATAAAAATAATCTACTTTTTTAAGTAAAAGTGTTTTAATAGTTTCAATTACTTATTTATACCTATTATATATCTTTGACAGAAAAACTGGAATTTGCCAGATGCAGCATCGAAATCTTCTTGTTGCTATTCATAGAGCAAAAGATTTTGGAACTATATCTTTTGATGTTCCTTTTAGAAAATACGACTACTCTGAGTGGTATAATCCTGAAGCTGAATCTAAGGAGAAACAGTAGAATCAATAAAAAACTTTAACAAAAAGTAGAATTAAAATTTTGAAATGGAAGCTACTTTTGTTATAGTTGGTGGAGGCATTTCTGGTGTGTCTTGTGCTGAAAGCATTGCATTTCTTGCTCCTGAAGAAAGTATAATTTTAGTTACTGCAAGTCCAATTATCAAAGCTGTCACCAATGTTATTCCACTTGCTAAAACAGTAACACAATTTGACGTAGAAGAACGCTCATCAAATTCATTAACTGAAATCTACCCTTCTATTAATGTCATCAATGATATTGTTACTAAGGTTAACAAAAACAATAAAAGTATTGAAACAGAATCTGGAAAAATTATAACATATAAAAAATTATGTATTTGTTCAGGAGCACGACCAAAATTAATTTATGAAAATAACAGCAGAGTTATAGGAATTCGTGACACTGAGTCAGCCGAAAATTTTATAGAAAAATTAAAAGGAGCCAAAAAAATTATTGTTGTTGGTAATGGAGGAATCGCAACTGAACTTGTACATGAAATAAAAGGCATTGATGTTGTATGGGTGATAAAAGACAAACATATATCAGCTACTTTCGTTGATCCTGGAGCAGCCGAATTTTTTCAAGAAAAGTTGCAGAAAAAAGATTCAAATCAAGATGAAAGTCAGCCTGTAAAACGAATGAAATATACAATCACTAGTGGGAAATCAATAAAAGGAGGACCTGCTCTTGGACCAGATTGGCATAATAATTTTAAACTCAAAGAAAATAATGGTTTGTCAACTTCTGTTCAAATAGAATATCAATGCGAAGTTGTTAAAATATTAGATCCCTCAGAAGTCACAGAACGTGAAAACGAAGATTGGCCAATATACGCTGAGTTGAGCAACGGAAAAATCGTAGGATGCAATGTAATTGTTTCTGCAACAGGAGTTATACCAAATAGTGATCTTTCTGGATTAGAATCTTTGGAAAAAGGTCAAGATGGAGGCTACCTTGTTGATTGGAAATTAGAAACTTCTGAAAAAGACATATTTGCAGCTGGAGACGTTTGTTCAGTAGGTTGGGACCTAGCTCGACATTGGTTTCAAATGAGACTCTGGACACAAGCACATCAAATGGGCCGATATGTTGCAAAATGCATGGTTTCTACTTTTAAAGGAGAAGAGTTTTTTCAAGATTTTTGTTTTGAGCTTTTCACGCATGTCACCAAATTTTTTGGCTACAAAGTTGTTTTACTTGGTTTGTATAATGGGCAAAAATTAGAGAATGATTATGAAATTTTATTGAGAGTGACTAAAGGACATGAATATATAAAGCTTATACTAAGTGATGGAAAAATGCAAGGTGCAGTTCTAATCGGTGAGACAGACTTAGAAGAAATGTGTGAAAATTTAATCTTGAATCAATTAGATTTAAGTATATATGGTGAGGATTTATTAAATCCTGACATTGATATAGAAGATTACTTTGATTGAATGAGATGTTATCTTTGTAAACGCTGTATTGTACATTTTATATAATAAATGTTAAAATTAAGCTTCTAAACTTTACTTCTATTCTTTATTCTAGCATTTAAATTGTATTTTTTTATTTCTTTGCTTTAATATAAATGAATATATGAGAAAAAATTAATTAAGAAAAATAAAAAGTCAATAATTTATTATTTTTATAATAAATATTTATTATTAAACAAATTACTTGTACAAAATACACTTATCTACTTTAAAAAAAGTAACATTTGCAGCCTCTTTTTTATTATTGCTGCTTGATTATCATTTGTCATTCGCATAAAAAGCATTCATGCCGCTAATAGTAAAATTATACGATATATTCAACTTCATAATACAAAATATTGCATTTACGCTTATGGCTTCAGTGAGCCTGAATTTATAAAAGTACAAACTGAGTAAAAAAATACTTAAAGTAATTATATGGCAATTTCTTTTGTTTTAAGGCAAGATACTAATGTTTTGAATACTTATACTCTAAATTTAGAATAAAAGAAAAATTTTATATTTATCTCTCATGAACATAGTATCATACTTTGTACAGCTTTTTTTTTAACTCGTCCGACGAAGTAAATACATCACTTTTTACATCTGGAATTATATAACAAAAGATCTTTAACGAAATACGGAGTTCGCTATTACTTAAAATTAAATCTTACAATCTTCTCTGCGTTATCATTCTTAAGAAACGGGCAAGTATTTCTTAGATTAGACTTTGCAGGTGAGGTTGCATTGTTGGCAAAATATTTCTTACTGGTGGTCAAGGGTTGGTCAGTCTTATCAATTTCAGAATTTTCAATGACAGTATTATCTGCATTACTGACGTTGGATGTCGTGCTATCGGTACTACTTTCTGGCATGGGCTTTTCTTCCAAGGTGATCTTTAATTGATTCATTATCGAATTTACCTTATCCAAGGCTTGAGTGACTTTACCGCTTACTTCTCTAGTTTCATATTGATGACAAAGTCCTTTAAGAGTTTTCGATGCGATTTCCATTTGAATTAAGCATTGATGAATGTCATCACGACGCTTTTGAATAATCGATTCGGTAGTTTGATCGGCAATGGAACCATCAAGGAAGGATGCATCTACCGAAAATTGACTTAAACTCTCATTTAACTGCTTTTTAACTGGTGTCATGTTTACTGATATTCTGCTAGAGTACAATGAGTCCTGTATAACATCGCTATCTTCAAATGGTTCCCATTTATCATCTGCATCTTCTAATTCTTTGATGGAATGTTCGAGTTCATGATCCCTCAATTGGTGAATCCATTCGAGAAATCGCATAGGCTGCCAAAGACTTTCAATCATATTGTCTTTATCTCGCACACGGATGACAGGCTGCAATTCTTTATCTACTACTACTTGCTGTAGATGAAATTCCTATAATAAAAAAATTTAATAACAATTATATAAAAAGTTTAAATTATTTCATTATTAAACACTAAAAATATATTTTTAAGAACGTTCCCCAGTAACATTAAAGCTCAATGTTGTCTGAATTCAAATACAGTTCAGTATTGAGGTTAAAAAATTCATTTTTTTTGCCTAGTGGGCCGAAAGTACCACTTTTTCTTACAGCATCTGATTCTAAAGGCTGTATTTTCGACTTCACCAAGCAAAAAAAAAAAAATATATACGCACCATGGGAGAAACCAAAGAATGCCTTAGTATAGATCGCTTGTTTGTCATTCCCGCTTTCGGCTGGGTTCAATTTTTGTGCGATGTAGGACATGTTTTACTTTTGCTTTCTAGGTACGTAATATACTATTTTCGAGTTCATATTAAGAAAAGTGAATAATTTGTCATGTTAAAAGTACAAACTTTTATTATATATTAGGAACTTTTTAGTATCATCAAGTACTTTTTTAACTATTGTAGAATAAATATATAATAAATAATTGTGACATAACACTTATTTTTGAAGCTGCTATAACTTTGTTATTAATTGTAAAATCCAAAAAAAAAAAATACGTTTACAAATTTTTGAAAATTCATAAACTGGAACTAGCAGAATTTTTCATGCAAAATAACAGTTACAAGAGAATCAATTTTTGGTGAACACTCTTATAAGATTAGTACAAGTAAATGACAATTTATTTAAATAATTGGGAAATTTTTCAAGTAACTTTTGTTAATAATTGCTGAAATGATGAAATTATTTTTTTTTTCTTACAGCGTAATAATTTTTTTTTTCCATTATTTTAAATAGTTATGATTGAAGAACATTTTGAATTATTAATTTTGAATTTATTTAGTCAAAAATGATTTTCTGATTTATTTGGAGAAATCAGTAAAAACAATAAATACGGAATAACTTACGTAATTCACAGCAACATCTCTGCACCGTTCTGTCGCTTCTCGGACTAATAACTGTATTTCATGAAGGCTTACTCCACCAGTTTTCATTGCTTCAATACTTGTTTTAACCGACAATGCAGTTTTGGCATCCGCAGTAGTTTCACTTAATATCTCTTCGAGTTCTTGAAGAAAATTAGTCTTATAAGGTGAAATGCTAATACCAGAATCTTCAATTTCAAGCCTCCTTATCTTATTATTAGTTTCAATTTCACAAGCGAGCAACTCCTTTTCTCGCTCTAGCTCTCTCTTTTTACGATTCATTTCTTCTAATGCTATTTTATGCTCTTCAAGATTGTTACCTAGTTGCTTTATTTCGCACTCATAAGCAGATTTTTGAGAATCTAATTGCATTTCCACTTCTCTCTTTGCATTCTCAAGTTCTTTCATGGCTTTTTGTTTTGATTCTTCTAATTCGGCTCGTAATCTAATTTTCAAAAGATACTTTTTAATATACAAAAGAGTAAATTAGTAAAATTCGTTTAGTAAAATGTTAAAACATACTTTTCTTCCTGAATACGAAGAACCTCTTGATAAGCATAATCGAAATCTATTGGCTGTACAGACATTTGATCACCTTGCTCATCCTCTGGATTACAAACTTTAAAATAATGGTTTCCTCCAATTATCAAACGATCTCCATGTCTTAATCGAACTTTTCCTCGCACCAACTATTTGCAAAAATTAAATTTAGTACCGTATAAATCGGAAGATCATATGATATTCTATTTTTAATTCTAATACATATTTTTAAAGAATATTTTATTACCTCTCCATTAACAAAATTTTCTCCATCTTTTTCTGGATAGAAAATCAATTTGCCATTGATATTTTCTATGGTGCTGTTAAATTAATAAATTATTAATAAAGTTTTTCAGTTATTTTAGTACAGTTTAAAAATCTTGTCAAGTTAATAATCTTATTAGTTAATGGGTTGTAATTATAAAATATTTTAAATATAATAAATACATAAGTCTTATTAACAGAATTACTTAAGAAATTGTTATTTTTTAATTAGCTCATTATTTATTAGTTATCATTTCTAGAAAGGTGCATTTCTTTTGACAAACATGCTTTTATATATTGTTGATTATAATTAAGCTGTTACATTTAATTCGTTAATTTTTATTTGCAAGTAATGTATAAAACTTTCGTTCTACTAAATGTTATTATTTGTAAATTTAAAACAATAGCGTTAAATTGTATTTAAATTAATACAAAAACAAATGCATTTAGGAAAAAAATATAATCGAGATAAACAAAAGTAAATACTCACATATTATAAATAAAATAAAAAAATTACCACAAAGTTATTAACAATTGTTATTAACATTCCAAAAATAATTATTACAAATAAATAAAAAATATTTATAATAAATAAGATAATAAGAAGTATTAAACAAAAACAACTTTTGTTTAGCTAACTTTGTATGAACTTTAAAATATTAAAATGATATATTAACAAATGGCATAAGACTTGTAAACAAACAATTGAAAATGTAGTGTTAGAATTAATTTTTGTTACTTTTAGTTATTTTATACGACAGAAAAAAATAGAATGACTTTTTAATATAAAAATATATAGTTAATTTTTTCTTCTAATATTACTTAAAATTACCCAAAATACCTACTGTGTCATTATAAAATAATTGATTAAAATCATAATACAGGTTAAATGCAAGCAAAAAAAAACAAAAGAAAAAATATGTATAAGGTTACGCCAGACTCCGTAAATCCATCCTTGCTCATCCTCTCCTGCTCTCCACACAACATGCAAAAAAAAAGATGAATCTCTTCGGATCACAACACACCAAAACGAAACGAAAAAAAGAACAAAAGAAAACGTCACGCAAATCGCTCTCTCAAATTTGGTCACTTCCTAGCATCCGTCCACTAACCAATGCAATTTCTTGACCAAAGGACCATCCAGCACGATGTCAACAGGCTTGGACGGAGTGCCGGGCCTGGCGGCTCTGCCCACGTGTACGCGACCTGGGGGAATTAGGTACAAGAGCGTCCCCGACAGCATAGGATCGGCGGCGAGATTGACGAGACAAGGCTGCTTCAGTGCCTCGCGCACATCGAGCTCGACGGCGATCCCGCAGCGGCGCAGGTACGCTAGCTCCGAGTTCTTCTTCTCCTGGGCTTCTCGTAGCTTTTCCTCCCAGGATCTAGAGAAGTGCAACAATGTGGCTACTGGGTTAGATTTTCTGTATATTTACGAGAACCTCTCTGCTTCCGGGATTTTATGACTGTCGTTTTAGGGATTGGTTTTCTTTTGTTAATAGGGGATATTTTGGAATGCATCAATTTCTTGGGAAATAGAGAATCGTTAAGCCTACGTTTGGTAAGATGAATTGTCAGTGTGGAAAATTTGGGTTTTCAAGTGTTGTTAGCCTCGTTTGCATCCAAGGATAAAGTACATAATTAATCGAAATATTTGATTGTGCTAAATGATAACTGCAGAAATTTTGAAGTGATCAATCGCATATTTAATCAACGTTTTTTGATATGATACTGCAACGGAAACTGCTACTTACATATAATTATTCAAAAACAAGTTTAATAAAAAAACTTATTATGAATTATTTGTACTGAAACAAAAATTCATTGCAAAAGAATAAGTAACAAAAGGAAAATGTTTATTACGTACTTAAATAAACCTTGAAGTTTAAAGAATATTTACGTGGATTCATCTTAAATTAGACCAAAAGTCAAAAAGACATAAAGAAACAAGAAGTGCTATATTTACTTTTGGGTAACAAAGAGCTGCTCCTCCATTTTCTTAAGTTGATCCTTTAGTTGGTCAATTTCTTTCTGCTTGTTTGAAATTTCGTCTGAACTATCGGATGGAACTATGACAGTATCAAGTAATTTGCGTGGAGTAACTCCTGATTGTCTCTCGTACCTTCCTTGCATGTCTTTCAGGCGCTGAATTTCTGCTTTCAGCTGTCTGTTGAAAATCATAAAAAATTTTTTTTTGTAAAATAATCGAACGATTAATATCTTAACGAAAAATAATATTTAAAAACGTTTATGTCCATAGTAATATAATAGGTATAGATTATATAAAAATATATCTATCATGAAATAACAGTTTCCGAAGTACTTATCCATTTTGTAGATTGTTGTTCATATAGAATTTTGAAGTCACGATAATCAAAGAAAATTTTGGGTTAAAATAATTTTTATTTTATATTCAATCAAATTTCACAGGTTTTATACATATTTAATAGATCGTATAATGTACTATAAAAAAATCCAAAACGAGATAACTTTGAGTATATGTATCTTAAATTGTTATATTCATTTGCGTTTTGGAAGAGTATTTTTGAAGATAAAAAAAATTAATTTTGCCTAACAATTTGTTACATTAACGTAATTTTAAAGTTTTATGAGTAGTACATACAATAGCTACTTACAAAAATATAAGAATATCAGAAACATAAGTTTAACCATATCAAATATTAAAAACTAATTATTACAGTAATAATCTTTCGTTAATTTAATTCAACCTTTAGACAGTTAAAAAAATAATTATTCTTAAAGCAGTTCTTATTACTTTTTACCGATTTCTTTAAAAAGATCGATTGTCAAATAAACAATACGTTGTTACCTTGGCCATGTAAGTAATTACCTATATACTACTGTCACAATATTTCCTCAACATAAAGTGAATAAAAAATTGGGAACGCCACGCAACAAAACAAGAAAACGGCACATTAACCTTACGTTCCTCTTATCACATTAAAACTAAATTGGAGTAAAAAAACATGCAGGTCAATGCTATTAATCTAATGATTTTTTTACGTTATAGATTATACATATTGATCACGATATTAGTTTAGCGCAAAAACCCTAGATATAACCTTAGAATCTTCCCTCTATAGATTTCCAAGTTTGCCGATACTTAGCAGCTTAGAAGTTACGTAATTTTCAAATAGTTATTATTAAACACGTGTATGTTTTTTGATAAGAATTACGTTTTTTCCTAAATTATATTTGTTTCTTGAATTTAGGATAAATCATAAAACCATAAAACAACTTTCTACTTGAAACTGTGATTTCTTAAATTAAAATATTTACGACGTTCATAAATTCCACCTTAAGAGCTAATAAATTATCCAAGAGCACCAAAAATATCATACCTTATCAATCTGTCCTGGGGATCTTCGTTGATCCGCACTCGATTGACGATCGCCCGAGCCTGGCAAGCATATCGAAGGGTAGCCAATGTTTCCTCCAGATGTATATTCGCCGGCGAAACCGTGCCCAGCATGGCAGTTCGCGAATTTCCTCCAAGACTTTCCTGCAAACAATCGTCCTTGTTAATAAACCGTCTTAATCCTTTATCGCGATATCAAAATACAAAGTTAGCACATTCTTAACGTTATGATTGCTTTGATTAAGAGCCAAGCGGCCCAGATAAGATAGCGAAAAATGGGATATACCGAAATTATAATAAAAATTTACAACGGGTCATTAGAAGTATTTTAGAGCGAAAAAATGATGGTGTACGTTTAAAGAGATTATCATCATCACGTGACACATTCCTTTGGTGTAAGTCTAGCGAAAAGAAGGCAAGTGCGATAAGAATTTGCACTTGTAAAATTCAATTTAGATGGCATCTCTGCTTATGTACATGATCGATCTAGATTCGTAACACAAAACTCGCTGTGACGCTTAGAGTGGCTTAATCAGCAGCTATCGATCTTTAACAGCTCATTGTCAATTTAGCGTCTTTTTTATTATTGTCGTTTAAATCGCACATGGAGATAAGAAAGCGCGCGACGCGCATCGATATGGGAAAATAATCTGCGAGCGCGCGCTGCTTCGCCGGCTGTTAATAAATTGATTGTAAGATGTTGTACTTTGTCTCCTTGTTGTGTGCCTGGTAAACTAGAGATAATGCATGCATACAAATAGAAATTGGCGCGTATTTGACAAGTTTCTATAAAAGCTGCGCGCATGTGGAAGTACTTTTAAATGAGTATTGGTAATTAACGGAATAATTGATATGGTTGCATACAAATTATCGGTTCATCAAATACAAATAGATACGGATAAATCTAATAAAACTATGTTTCTTGAGTATTAGATAAAAATTGCATTTTTTGTCTAGATTTTAGTTTAATAGAGTAAGAGTCTGATAAGATGCAGACGTTCTGAAACACTTAGGTTTTTTGCTAATCCCATATTTTCTTAAAAATAATATACAATGTTGAAGTGTTTAATCTATCAAGAATGATAGCAAAAATGTATGTATTTAATCTATATTATATATATTGTATTAAATCTAGAAACCATTTTTTACTGAGCTAAATTATTCTTATCTAAAAAATATTTATTGTAGATATATATACTTTAAATACGATTACAAGATATGATCTTTATCTTAAAAAGATTTACAATTAAGTAAGATTCATTTTCAAAGTGCAGAATTTATCTCTTGTTGGTTAGCGCGTGCTGCTAATTATAAATCTCTTATATAAAACATATATAATTAAAATGCCAAGTATGTTAAGATGTAATTATACTAAATAAGAGTTACGTATTTGATAATGTATTTGATCTAGTTAGCAAACAAAAGATGTTAAACAATGTATTTTTTTAAAAATGTATATAAAAAATAGCATTTAGGAGGAAAAATCATTTTCTCATATTGTAACTTCATACTTATTAATTTTTTTAATTCAATATCTGAAGTTTTATACTATCAGTTAATGAATTAGCAACCCAGATAATTATGTAAAAGTATTTGTGCATGTATTTTTATTTACCTATATATACAACAACCAAGATATGATAAATATCGGCATTAAACGAATATATATTTTTATACGCAATTAATCAAAAGCATCAGTTTTAATTTATGAAGCTGATTGATTATTTAGATATAAAGCACATAAAATAATTTTTAAGTAAATTTAAAAATTGATTATTTTTAAGTAAACATAATATAATTTAATAATAAACAAAATAATTTCCTACACAAGCGTCAATTCAATGATAACACAAGTATTTTCTTGTTTAGTATTTTTAATTATTTAACGTCCAGTGCGTCAATTGAAATAAATTTTAAGGACATACGTTCGGAAACTGCAGGGGAACGTTAAATAATAACTAAAAGATAAAAAGCAATTAATACGTGCCTGCCAACTGATCGCTAATAAAAATTGTTTTTAATTTCAAATTGACGAGTACGTAAACTCGCCAATTCAAGGCTAGCATCGAAAAAAAAAAACGTTAAATATCCTTTACGCTATAAAACTGGTATTGCTCGCTCACAATCGACTCGCTACCAGCAGGATAAAGCAGAAAAAATCGCAATTTCTCGGAGCATTAGCTACACAAGACAAAGTCATGTGAGTCAGGTGAAAAATTCGTCTTCTCCGGCTCTTACATAAACGTAATCGAAGGCCGTCCAGAATAATACGAACCGCGAGATAGCACGAGCGCCGTGCAGGCATACACATACTTGGCGCGTACTATAGAAAACCACGCGGGAAGGTCAGAAGTATCGTCTTAGAATCTCTCGATCCGACACAGTTTTCTGTCTGGCGAGTCGCTTATACACGGTGTTTCCCGCGCGTATATATACATGTGTGTCTGGCAGTCGAACGGTGAAGGGGATTCGTGCGTCTGGGCACGTAGGCCCTTTTTTCCTCGGCGCTTATTTGACGGTGCACTTGCGAGTATGCCGTTCGCTGGCGCATTGCGCACTTTTGTTCCGATTTTGCGTGGTGCGGCTTTGTTGATTCATATGGATGGAAAACAAAGAGAAGGAAGATTTTTCTGATTCACGAGGAGAGATAAATTCGTTTCCGTACAGATGTAATTGCGATAATGAGGGTGCAAATATATGTGTTGATAATGGAAATTAAGATTTTTATTCTGCGTCATTAGGTTCATAATGGTTTAATTTCGAGTAATTCAGATTAAGTTATATTTTTAATGTTTTGACGCATCGATGAAGGAATGTGTTTGCACACAGGAGAATCAGATTTCGGCGGAGGAAAATATTTATGTAACTCATTTAGCAAGTGAAAAATTTGAATGCGAAGTAAATGAATGGCATTAAACCACGTGAAGGTGATATTTAGATACACGCATTACTCATAGATCCTATTGCCTTTGTGGTGAATAGCAGCTGCGTTTACCTGTTTTTCATAGGTTATCAATTGTTGGTTTTTAGCATTCCGCCTACGATTCTTTATTTACCATGTATGATTCAGAATACAATTTTTTGTCAAGCGTTGGAAATTTTGTAATAATTTACGCTCCATTATGCCTACTATTTAGTCACCGAATAAAAACATTCGAACACGTGGTAAACAACTTCGGAATTGAGCCTTTTTATTATGTATACTCTCGGATGATTCCACGCTAAAAAATATTGATTGAATCTCGTAGATCACGTTTCTGTGTAAAAAGTGACTTTTATTCCGTAACCTGGAAAAAAATTCAGGAAGGTTCTTTTTAATTACAAGCTTAAGTTCAATGAACTTTCCAGGATAACAAAAAGAGGATTAAAACATTTAATCCATATAATATTAGCCGTTTGTACAGATGTTTAATTAGAGCGATATTGTTTTTCAATACAGCGTCTTTCATACACTAACAATTTTATTTATAAATCCATCTCTGTAACTACAATTAACTTATTACCACTAGCCATTCTATTGCGATTCGGCAAGAGCCAAAAATACCTCTACCTTCACTTGCTTTTCTATTTCTGACCCCGGCAATCAAAAATACTCCCAACGCCCAATCCTACCACAATACAATATCCACCGTGCGCTCAACAATTTTCATGAACTCTGGCCAGCTCCGCGAGTTCATCTCGGAACATTTACGCGTCTTATCACGGCTGCGCGATGTATTATCATCTCGTGCTCGAAAAAAAGGGAGAGGCAGCAAGTCGCGCGTGTGAAACCGGTTCTGTCTTCTGCGCAGCGTATAAGCTCTGCCTGTCCTGGGATATCGTTTTAAATCGGAAGTGTACAAGCGCGTACAGAGAAAGAGCCGAATGAAAAAAAAAAGTATAAGAGCAGGCTTTTTTCTCTCCTCGCGTATATATGTGTGCGCCTTTCTATACAGGTTTGGAGTCTATATTTAGCCGCACGAGAATTTCACGAGTCGCTAAAAGCGGCCGCGCGCTTCAAAATATATATCCGAGATGAGAAATATCAATACTCTTTTTTCTCTTGTTATTTTGCGGCGCAGTTTTACTGCACGACAGGGGAATTAAAGTTGGAGTTATTATTTTTTCCCATTGTTTCGGGTAAATAACTAATGTTTAGAGTTAGCGTTTATGATTTTTGTAGTTTTGTAAGTATGGTTTTGAGGGCTGTAAAATTATTGTTTGAAGAGTTTTGAAATCGTAATGTACTCTAGTTAAAAAGAAAAGATTTTTTGTATATTTTTGTTTATTTTATTTATGAAAGTTTAAAATTTTTTTCCACTGAATCGAAGAAAGTTTTATTGAGCAATTGGCACAAATCGTTAACTGTTTTTAATCTATTTTTAATAATGTTTACTCAGAGAAACATTTGTTTATCTAAGATAAAAATAAATGTTGAATTCGTAAGTACATCTTGATTCTGCAATTCTCATATATAAAATGAATTAAGTAACCACGTTAAAAATGGTTGCCGATGATGTAAAATTGATTTCCAGTTACATCAACGCAAAAACGATCCTTCATAGTTTTTACTTACATCTTAAAACAATCAAGGGCATGTGTACTTCAAAAAAATATCCTTTTAGTTATTCTTTGATTTCTTTGACCTAAAAAGAAGAAAACTACAGATACTATCATATTAATTAAAATTAAATTCAATAATGTCCATGAGGGAAAAAACAATAGTTTTTACATCCATAAAAGTGTCATTATTCAAAGACCCGCTAAATAAAAGGAGCAAAGCAAGATAAACATCGTCGAGCAAAGGATTGGCAGTACTTGCTCCTGGAAGATAGCCAACTTTAATGTTCACCGAGAGAAAAACACGTGGGGTCGTATGACTCGAGATGCTAATAAGGAGAGTCGCGCGCGCACATGTGACGCGAAAATCCGGACACCTGCACTCACGAGCACACAGCCACAAATTTAGATGAGCCAGGAGTAAACAGTCCGGCCGCACCTTCTGTTTACGTGTCTTTTCGCTCGTAAAATCGTTCGATAAATTTTCTATCTTGATAAATACCGCTGGCTCGTTAAGATGAAGCAATGGATTGATTGTATTTTTCGAAGCTTGTACATTTGAGTTGAAATCGAAGGAGTGTATTTGAGGAGTTTTGTAAAGAATTGATTAAGAGTCGATTGTGAAAACCAAATATTTAATTGTTTTCTGGAAAAATACGATTATAAAGCAATACTTTTATGTTTTAATAATAGTTTCATCTTTTTATTCTTTGTGTCAGTTATGAACTGTAAATGATGTAGATGATATTAACCTATACATGTATGCTCCAAATTCGATCAAATTAAATTTTAAGTCTGAAATACAGTCTGAATCCTATCAGACAAGATATTTCAGGATTGTTTATTTATTGAGTGAAACTTTAACAGGTATAAAGACGGCAAATATTGTTAAAGTTGTGCAAATCGCTTTTGTATGCCCACACCTTGAACCTCCACTTTTTTTCCGAAATAAAAAAATTTTTATTCCTCTTCAAGCGCAATTACACTTAATCCCCGACTGAAAACAGTAAAAAAGCTTAACATAAAGCCATTAAAAACAAAAGAAAAAAACAAAGCTGCAAATACCCCGATAACGGAAACTCCATTAGCGCACCCAGCGCGGATCACCTACATTAAGGCAAACCAAAGGCGCAAAAAAAAAAGAATAAACAGCACACACCTATAGAGACGGAAAAAACCTCCGATAACGCGATACGCGACGGATTATTATAGTCTGATCGCGAAAAAAAAAGTCCCGACAGGAAGACCTGCATCAGGTCTACAACTGCGCACATTGTCTCTCTATCCACCCACACAGTGCAAAAGGGGGGAGCGCGCAAAAAGGGAGTAGCCCCGCAATCTCGATCCTCTCTCTGTCTGATTCACGTCCAGATCTCCGCTCACGAGATGCGCTCTGTCCTCCTCTGGCGCACGCTATATATACACAGAGCGTGCAGCCAGCTGTGTATATACGGGGTTGGATCGCGCGCAAGTGGTGGTGTAGACGAGGACGCCGGCACGTAATCGCAAAAGAGCGAGCGAGATGGCGCTATATGGCTGGGAGGAGAGGGAGAATGCGCAGTTCGTTGGATGAGCTGGCGGAGGGGGGAGAAGCAGCGGAACCGAGAGCGCGCGGCTACAAACTCTCTGGTTATATGCGCGCGGCGGCCAGCACGCCTCGTTAGTTTACCGAGGAAAACAGACGCGTTACGACAGCACATTGCACGCCTGCAGCGCGCGCTTTTCTTCCCTGCAATCAGAGAGTTTATTCACATTCGTTTTCGAAAGCTGAGATAGAAAGCATCGAGAATTCGATTATTTAGCATTCAACCGGCGTGGAGAAAGAGATTGTTGGCAAGAGTAGAGTTTAAAGCCGGAGCTTTCGGAGATTTCGAAAAGTTTCGCGCCCTTTGGGGGATCGAACGCTTGCGCAGCCAGAGAGAGAGAAAAGGGAGCGAGGCGAAGGACACGGAGAGGCGCGTAGAGATTTTCTGCGCAATAAAAGGCACACACACACACACACGGGCTGAATAAGGCTGCGGAGAGAGCCGCGCTTTGAGTGCAGGAGTACCCGGACAGCGGAGAATGCTACCTTCGTTGAGAGGCAAGCCCAGATACTTGGACAGATCAAGCGACACGGACGTGTGAGGGAGAAGAGCAGGCCGCTTAAAGGACTTGTAAATAAACATCTTGTATAAAATTTCATCCCATTTTATCGTCCAGTAACTTCGTCGTACAGCCGCATAGCTCAGCGTATACGTACGCAAAAAAGGAAAGCTGCCCGTTAAATTGACCGAGGAGAAGGAGGCACTTGGCTCGGCTCTGTGAGAGAGAAAGGAGCGAGAGATGGATCTTGTTTACATTCCGGAAGTCCTGACGTTCGGCTCGTTCAGGAGCCCCCAGTACCGGGACTACGAGCAGCCCTGGAACAGGAATTACTTTGACGATGGTGCGATATTTTAACTGTTTGTTTTTCTTCTTTTTCATTCATTTTCAACTAGCTCTTTAACTTTTATTGCCCGCTTATTAGCTATGGAATGGCCTTTTTTGTAACGTTATAGTTTTATAGCTCCTTTAACGGTAACGCGTTCATCCGTTCCTTTTCCCGATAATCATAAACGAGCTCTCGTAATTACGATAATTCGCCCTCGGAGCGATTACGTGAATCTATTTTTTCCTCGTCTCGTGCGTCCGCGCAAGGTTTATCTAATCGGCCGGCATTTTTCTCCTTAACGCATAACGTTTTTGCAAATATTTTCGATTTCCCGGCACCCATTAACCACCCGTTCCAAAGCTTATATTCATAAAGATAAAGTTTCTAAATCCAGCGGCACCTATTTTCTTATCGGCAAGCTCATTAACATAGAATCAGACGCACGTGCAGCCATAGCTTCATTCCGAAATTCCCGCAGTTGAAAAAGCCAGAAAAACCCGGTGCGCGCGCGTGCATCCAACTCGACGCGTGCGCGCGCTGCCCCATTCATGCTACCTCTACCTGTGTCCAATTTGCCCACGTTCATACATATACGCAGCTATATATCCATTGTAATAAGGCGAGAGCGCGTACCGAATATTTTTAGCGCGCGCGTGGAGCTTTGTCGTCTGGTCTCGAGACCGCGCGCACGCTGAATAATTTTGCATGTAATACGGGGGGCTTTGTAACAAGCTCGAAATTCGCGGGCCTTAAAAATAGAGGAGCCGACTTGGCGAATCGGCTATTTTTGGCGGCGCTTACGCTATTATTGAAATGAGGAGAGCGGGTTCAAGTTCTGCGTGTGCGCAGGTAATGTTATCCCCTCCGACGATTTTGCGGATGTTTTCGCGCCTGTCGTTTGGCTTTTTTCGCTTTATCTGGAGAATGCGCGTGTTTTATCGATGCGCGATACTGAAAAAGCTCCTTTGTTTATTGATAGCGCTGATATTGTTATTATTCAACGAGCCAAGGATTTTGCCGTTATCTCGGCAAGGTGTATAAAAGCGATTGGGTTTGACGTGCATTAGCAGTAAGGCGATCCGGAAGAGTGATAAAAAACGGAATGGCGAAATCCTTTACGGTCTTGACAATGAACGCTCGATCAACCTTGCAATAAAACCTTTCAAATGTTGCAATAAGGCGTTTGTATACTTTTTGCGAAGGTTTATTAGTAATGGTTTAAATTAAGAAGTTATAATAGTATTTTTCGTTCGAATTTCAAATGAAAAAATAGTTTTTATTTATTCGAATCGTCTCAAAGGTTATCGCCGATGAACCAGACAAGCGCGAAACGAAACGAGCATATATATATAAACAGCGACAAAAAATATCTGCCGGCTAAAAATAGCTCCATTTGCATCGAGGATGCGATAAACTCTCTTTAAATATTTACAATTAAAATGAACCTCATTAAAATCATCGGATTCGCTTTAAAACAATACACCCTTCGACACTTCAATGCAAATTCCCGACTGAATAATCATACGCATCAAAAATTTCCTTATTACACGAGTCGATTATTCATACAATCTTATCAACCAGCTAAAAGCAAAAAAGGTTGTTACAGACTGCAAAGAAGCAAAGGCGAAAGCCATAAAACTCGCGGTTTTGTTTACAACAGCCGAGAGCGCTCGTCTATTTCGGGATGCGCACGAGACGATAATTATTGTTGCGACGCTGAGCCGGCGACTTTTTTTGCACTCGTGTGCAATGTGCAAGTTATACGCCGGCGCGCGCGCGAGGCCGTCAATGACACACAGATATAGCTCGTTTTGATCGCGAGGTGCTTTCGCACTCGACATAGAGCGCATATACTTAGTACGACGAATATATACATTGTAAAATCAGCGGCGCTTAGTTGTTATCGAATCGTGTTTTCCTCGTGCGAGGATTTAATAATAAATTGTTTTTGTTGTTATGCAAATGGAAATAAGAGATGCTCGATTATCTTATATAAAGCTAGTAATGATAGCCGACGTGTTTGTGTACTAAATTCCAGCTGATGACGTACGAATAGGTACTTAATAATTTGTCAATCCGAAGATAAATTTAAAGAAATTTTTTTATCGCCGGGCCTGCACACTTGTAATTTATGATCGTAATTCTCGAGATGATTGATCTTACCACACAGGGAACCACTGGAGCGCGTGACATAATAATCTATCTACTTCAAAAAAAGTAAGGTAGCCTTAATACAAAACGAAAAAATAATTCAAGACTCCTTTCCGAGCGCAAGTGCGCATATCTTTACATACCATAAAACGCAGCTGCAAGTCCAGCAACAACAGCTGGCCGCGCACACGTGCGTCTCTCGAGTTCGCGCCTTCAGTCGCTATACGCTTATTCGACGTTATACTGTTCTCAGCCGCGAAACGAGGTCGGGGCGCCGGCTCTTTTATTTCTTTCTTTATTTTTCATTCGTGGCCAGAGCTGCGCGCGCTCCTACCCCTTTGCACTCAGCGAGCGTTGCCCGCTCGCGGCCTGTGCGATTACCTTCGCTTTCTCGACTGGCTCTCTCGTGAGTGCAGTTTATTTTTAGAGAGGCAGCGCAGCAGCGTCTAGCCAGCCTACGTGAGCTGACAAGGCGATGCGGGTATATGTAAGCCGTGTAGCAACGACTCGCTTGAGAGCGCTGAATTTTGCAGAGATAAAACATTGGAAATTTTGATGTGGTTTCTGAGGTAGCTAGCGTCACGTTTTTTTCCAGGTATACGCGCGAAAATTTGCATTTTTCGCTGATAGCCGAGTTTGGTATGAGAGATAAGAATCCATCCTTTTCGGAACTCGTGACAGCGCGTCGGAAAAATATTGATACGAAACTACAAAGCGAAGATAGCTACGGAGCAATAATAACACGTTTATTTTTCGGAGCAGCGCGTTTCAAAGACACGAAATATGCGTCTATACTCGCTGTTTATCGCTTACGTGCCCTCGAGCGTTTAATTTCCTCCGCACCGCGGCCTGACTTAATTAGCCCCCCCAGTCACACTAAACGCTCCGTATTATTAATCGCTTTCTTAATTAGTCAAACTTTCCACAGAAAAAAAAACCTTACGCACACAGTCTCTACCCACTCCCAGCATCTAGAAATGAATCATTCCATCAAAGCCGTACTCATACACGCTCTAACGAAGGCGTGGCTCCGCGGGTTCTCATGATCGCACCTCCGTTTCGGCGCAAATTCCGGAGGCTCGTCGAAAATCCAGATAAAGCCGGAAAAGCGAGAGCGCGTGGCCGAAGTAAGTAGGCCAGAGAGCCGCAGAAGAAGCCGCGCAGCGCGCAGACTCGTCGCCGCAGGGCCGTACTTTGATCGCTTCGCTCTAAGGGCAATGGCTTTTTGCGCCGCAACTTTTCGAGGGGCTCGATATATCGCCCGCCGAGAGCGCGTTGCACTTGATTTCTTCGAGCGTCCGGCCGCAAAATCCGCCCGATTAAGACCGAGGTCGCGCTCGGCTCTTTGCGAAATTGCTCTTATGAGCGAGAATTGTGGCTTTTAAATGAGGCTCGCGCTCTCGGCTGGAGGTTTTTTGGCTTGATTTTTTTATTTTGGCGAGTTTTTATCGGAGAAATACGTGCTCCCGATGATTTTTCGTGGCTGGGAGATTGGTTTTTGTAGAGTCGAGAGGAGAGTTACGTAATCTTTGTAATACTCGTTTCGGTTTGAACAAAAAAACACGTACATTACGCACTGTTTAGTTTATTATCTAATGGGCACTCGTAAAGCTCGCGTGTTTTTAGCCAAAGTGCAGGCTTTATTTGGTTTTTACGTAAGAGGCATTAATACCTTTACTTTCGTAAAACGCAGTTTTGAAAGCATAGCTTCCGGCTTATCTCGTTTTATAAAGTGGACTTTTATTGCGTGCCAGATTAGAGTTAATAACTGCAGTACCGCATCGAGCATAATATTATCCATATTTTCCCTGACCCTATTCTAGTTAATCAAGGTGTACAATCCGCACTTTCCGCGTAGGGTATATCTAGCAACATCCTAGCCTACTCCCGCCGAATCAATACCACCGCGATTCCCATTTTACATCGGCAACTGAAATCACAGCGATGCCTGTAAATATTTAAAGCGCGCTTCAATATTTCATTTCACTCCAAAGCAGTCTGCTCCCCTGCATCATAAATCCTCATTCCGAGCAATTGATCAAATTAAACGAACTATAAGTACGCTACCAACTTTCGCCTCTTTACAACCGTCTATACATTCAAATCCTTAAAGTAGCATCGCGAAACTAAAATTCGCCTTTTCTTCCAGGTAAAACAGCTTCCTACCATCACCACCGCCAGCAGCAGCAGCCACAGCCGCACCGCGACAGCAAAGACTCCTGCCACCTCTGCAAAGAGAACAAGCGTCGCAGCTTAGCCGCCTACATACGCGGCAAGACGCGAAACAACTCCTGCAGCGAGATCTGCGAGGAGGAGGAGGAGGAGCAGAGCGAAGTCGAAGCTACCACCGCCGCCGGCAAGCCGGATCCCAAGAGCAACAAGTCCGCATGAGGCCGAAGCTCCGAAGTCAGCCGGACGAGGAGAGAGAGCTGAGAGATCGATTGCGCCGTCGCGGGACGCGCGCTTGTACCAAAGAATTCCAAAAACCCCACCGAGCTACCTTATCTTTCGCGCACGTAGCCGAGAGAGAAAAACTGGTCCATTATATCGACGATGGCCTGCGTCGCTGGATTCTTCGACGATTCCTCGTTGCGCGCTTTCGTCAGCGGGATGAAAATTGTACCTTATTCGAGAGATGGATGATGATGTTTAGCTGTGAGATTTTCCGTGTTTTCCGATCAAAAGAGTCCGCTGGTCTCGAAGGATCTTTTCCTTCTGCGCGCCACCTGATTGAATTGAAAATAACGTTTCCTGGAATGGCTTGCCAATCTCGTTGAGACGGCGAGTAAAAATAGTTAGCGTGACTAATAACTGCGTTTGTTAAAGGCTTTTAATGCTTCGGGGTACTTGGAATCTAAGGTGACAAGCGATCCTCTCAACCAGCGCGTTTATTAACTTCGTTCGCTTGGTTCGATTTTAGCTGTACGCGGCTTTTCTTTTTTTCGTATTATATCGATTGTACATTCAAGCACACACACACACACATACGCATACAGAATCGCGCCTATCTGTATAATTGTACGTATAATTTAACGAAGAGTAGGAGGAGCGAGAAAGAGAGAGAATTGAGACTTTCTCGCGATACCTAAGTTCTTTTGTTTTCTAATAAGACTGATTAACAAGGTTTAGGCTCGAGAATTGAGACGGTTGAGGCTGAGCTAGGCAACGTTCACTTTATTTTTTATTTTGGGAATCAATAGGGAAATTAACGAACAATAACTTGTAATTTTTTTATAAGAAATAATGATGGACTTTTATAAAATTGTTTTTATGTAACTATTTTTGTTAATTCTGGCTCGACTGTACAAAGCCATCCTTTGATAAGAATTTTCTGTTAATTCTTTTATAGCGTTTTTCATGAAAATTTACGATTTAGAAAAGAGACCATGTATTATAATCTACAGAAAGTTCAAGTACTTGTTGCCTAACTTTAATTTCTCAAGCAACGTGGTAAAAAAAAGATGAAAAAAATTATCGTGACCCACTGTCGACTTTTACACCGACTTGTGTAGTTTGATTAGAAAAAAAGCAAAGCATCAATACTGCCTAATAAAGAAAATGTAGGCATTTCGGTTAAACTTGCAGGTGGATTTGTTTAATACACTGTTTAAGAGAAATAAATTCAATTCTCGAATAGTTGAAAACTGTTTTCATAGATATTTAAAGAAAGATAATTGTTCATAATATTTCCATTTGTATATATTAAATCCATCTGCAGCCAATGCATAGTTTTATACGTTATTTTTAAGAAGTTAAAAATATTTTGACATCATAATTTATCGCCTTTCTATATAATGAAGATCGAAAAATATGAGTAAAGTTAAAATAATGTTGCGATAATTATATTTAAAATGTATTTATATAAAAAAAAGTTATTATTCGAATGAATAAATTAACTAACAAATAATTTATACCTATATTTTTACCTGTGTTACATTCCTTTCCCAAATAATGATCAAATTTTTAAAAATTAGGATAAAGTCTAAAAATTCAATCATTGATTTATTTACTAAGCATAAATATTTTAGAAAATGGTTAAACTAAATAAAAAACTATTTTTAAATTAAAAACATTTGAAATAAAATATAACTGCATTTATCTGCACAATAGGAAATTATACAAATAATGTAAATAAGAGATTTTTTACGTCTATTATGTTAAAAATGAAAATTTTAAATAGTTAAATAAATTCAACTATTACATCGAAAAATCTAAAATGAAATAAAAGGATGTTTAAAACTTTAGTGGTTTAAAAAACAATGCTTTATAGGCAATATATTAGTCTCAAAATAATATTACAAACAGCCTGAGTCTGATAAAAACAAAATATGAAATGGTCTTTTAAATTTCCTGCTTGTTTCTCTTGGCTTTAAATTACAAAACAGTTTGATGTGCGCATGCGCCGTATGCACACGGCACCAATGATTACCATTCCGTTTAAAGATTCAAAATTGAATTTATTACGTTTTTTCATGCTCAGCGATTGTTACAAATGCACAAAAATACTAATTTTAAAACTATAGTTTTTAAAAGAATATAAGAAAATGAAAATTCGTTTCAAATTTTCATAAAGATAAAAATGTATCTTTGAGATAAAGAACTTTCTAGATAGAACGAGGTGAACGGTGGCTTTACGACGAAATACTGTGTCGAGTGCAAAGTTACGCGCCTTGCGCAAACTCCTACAAGAGTGACGCTGCTATATCCTGCCACAGGAGTCCGATACGAAACCTCAAAGCGAGATAAGAGCGAGTTTTGTCAAGCTTATTTTTAGTGCACGAACAACTTTTACTAAAATTTTCGTTCAGTTGAACAAGTACGAAGGTACGAAAAGCAACAATGGTGTGGAAAACGCTCAAAGAAAAGTGTCATCTTCAGGAGAAAAACGGTAAGTTTTTGAAAACGTCGCAGATATACAGTCTAAGTCAGTCGGTAAAAATGATCATCCTCGATTCAAATCTACGTTGCAGATAAAGACAATGACAAACCAAAGTCATGCGGTAATGGTTGCTGCAAGTGCGGCGATAAATGCAAAAGATGCGGATCGGACTGCAAATGTGGAACAAAGAAGATCTACATTCGTTCTCCCATGTTCACATATTACACTGATACAATGCATTAAATGCAATGGGAACCTTCTAGGAAGATTTCACCTCAACTTATCCATGGCAAAAACATCAACTTAACAAATTGTGATCAATTTTATTTTTATCTAATATTTTCCAAAATTTTTTTTTATCGTAAGTTTTTCAACTCTCGTTATTGAATATTAAAGTGTTATGTAGTATTAGAAAAAATTACCTTTAGAAGCCACGTTAAAACAGATTCTCGATATGGAACGAAACCTCGTTTTCGGTCGTTTGTACTCTCTGCGAGAGATCCAATAACTTTTCCTAATGTAAGGAGCGATTTATTTATAGACACTCCTTCCTACAAATTAAATTATCTTTGTAAGTACAAAAAAATATAAATAAATTAACTTGTTTTTTCTAAAAATTAAATGTCTTACTCTTAATCTATCACCACTAGCACATGTGTTGCTTAATCTTTCACTTCCAGCTAAATCAACCAAGTTAATTTTACTTCGTCGACTAGCATCAGCATCAGCAGTTTTGCTATTTGAAGATCCTTTTGATTGAGTCTGAGATAGTACTATGCTAAAAATACTGTGTGATCTGGAACTCTTTTCATTCATTCCAGTTGCCGCAGTTGCTCTTTGTGAATTTCCTACTTTTAACCATGCCTGCAACATTAAATATTTAATTAATTACAATTCATTGAATAACTCATAAAATAAGTTACAATAAATTTACCTTCAAATCTTCATAATTTTGAACTGTATGCTGGCTTAAATCTACTATATAAGGACCAAGAACAGGATGCTCACGAACTTTTAAAGGAGCCCTCTTAGTACCATTATTATTACTAATAAGAAGGTCATGAATTTTTTCATTGTAAATCTCAAAATAACTTATTTCAACGGTAATACTATTTTTATGATCTAGAGCAATACGAGAAAAAATTTCATGACAAAATCTAGGGATAATACCAGCTTCAGGATTAATTTCAATAGAATTTGACTGTGAAGGCTCTGCTCCCATCATACTATAACTCTTGCCAGATCCTGTTTGTCCATATGCAAAAAGGCAAACATTGTATCCTTCAAAAGCATTTTGAACTAATGGAAGTCCAATACTATTAAATACAGTCTCCTGACTGGCATGGCCACGTTTTAGATGATCATTGTAAGAAATAAAACAATGATCATACATAAAAGAATGTTGTGAAGTATCACAGTCTACTATAATATTCTGACTACTAACATCTACAATAGACGTAATCTTTGGTTCACACTGTTCCCTGAAAAAATATTATTACATTTAGTTATTTTTCGAATATAAGTTCGTTTTAAATTTTTAAAACATTTTTTATTATTCATAAGTTACTTACTTAAAACTTAAAGGCCTTACTCTAACACCAACAGTTAAATTACTACTCTCTCCTTCATAAACAGTCTGTTCTTCAATTCCATTATCAGCTTTCGCCCTTGGTGTTTCCAGATGTACTGAATTGTAACAATCTGGCGTTTGAGGTAAAGCATTATCACTAAAGTAACGTTTCATAGGTTTACGTGATGAGCTTGTTGCATTTCGAGTATTTAGTACACTTTTTGGTGTACAAAAATGAGTTACAGGAGTTTTGTCACCAGAAAGCCTAGGATTTGCAGCATTTTTGTTGATCACTTTTAACCTTTCCTCAGAAGGAAATTTTGATGCTGACAATATACGATCATCTTTATCTTCTAACATGGTTTCTGATTGTGAACGTAAAAGATTTTTAGATGACTTTTTTGGTGTTTTGCTAGTTTTTTGTGTTACATTTTTATTATTTTGATCGATTGGTTTAGGCAAATAATTGATCAAGTTACGTTTACATGATGGTGAGCCGCGATTTGTGTTTGAAGAATTAGACGTTGAACCACTGTAAAAAATTATAAAAATTAGTATTTTCTAAATATTTCTAATATAATAATTGAATGAGTGCAATCATTTAAATTTGGTATTGTTCAATCAACAAAAAAGTAATTTTTAAAATAAAAAGATAATGGCACATGCAATAACTAAATACTAATTTTTCAAAAGCACAAAAGCCAAAAAGTAAGATGAATAAAAGCATTTGTTAGATAAAAAATAATTCATTAAAATTATTAGAAAAAAGCCATTGGAACTCACGCTGTCGTTCTAACCGGAGGATTATTCTCTTTGTTGAAGGTAACTGGCGAGCTTGAGAAAATAGCATTACAAAATCCGTGCTGCTGTTTCGCAGATTGATCAGCATTGTTTTGTGACATATTCTAGCAAGAAGCTTTAGAAGAAATTCTAATAAAAGAGCATGCAAAGAGAGTTGGAATTTCTGATACGAATGTATAACCTTTCGAGTCGTCCGTGTTTCTTCTTCTCAACTTGACAGGTCTGTACTAGATTCATGAGGCATCGGCTTCAGTGCACTGTAAAAAAAATACTAATCTGTCGACAGCACCACAAAGTGCCTAGAATTTCTGTTGTTAACACGTATTTTTTAACGAAAAATCGGATGTTCGAATACTCGCTTTGTTTCACCAACGACTCGTTTTGAACTTTTTTAAACGTTTGTTTGCACTCGGAACGTGCAGCTGCAACTGCCATCGAATGAGAGTTGTGATTGGCTGAGTTCTGCTTTTCTCTGTATTGGCAACATTGCACTGTTGGCTATATTACTTTTAAGCGGCAATTTTAAAGATTCTACAGATCAATTTTTGTTTGCACGATTCATTACGCAAGAACAAAATGCAAATACTAGTAATAAAAAAAATAAAGGCCATTAAAATTTATAATGATAAAATTTACTGAGCTTCGTAGTGGATAAAGTTTTGTTACACTTTACTAAATATATGAATATTTATGTGAATACTTTACTTTAAAATTTTAATAATCAAAAAAATAAATTACACAACAACCAATTTAACTCCTTTTACTTTGTGAAAATTGTTTATTTTTTAACGCCCCATTTAAAGAGATAATTGCTTGCTCTTGTTGTCAGTCTCAACAGCAAGGAAGCCAAAGAAAAGTGACGCAACGTGGCAACGCTGTTTTTTTATTGATACAGAATATACCTACTACTACGAAGAGTATACCTATAGAATATATATTTACATTCGCCGCGATAGAGACGTGGACAGATGTGTGGTGTGCACCGTTTCTCGATAAGAGAGGTTACGTGGAACGCTCGAAACGCTCGAAAACATCACGCACGTAAGTTTAGGTTACAATAGGAATTGATAAAGCGTTGAAATAAATTACTCCAACGTCTCCTTATGCGCAATTTCAACAGGTTCAACATAGCGTGCGGTTGTGAAAAATGAGCGCTGCTGCGAAGAACGACGATGAGAAAAAGAAAGGCTCGTGGATTAATTTCATAATAATCGGCATCTTCTTTGCGATCGTGTTTTTGAACTTGCCGGTATTGTGCGACGCGCACGATCACGATCACGATCACGATCATCATCATCATGACCACATCAACGAGCCAGCGAGCTTCAAGTACTCGAAACAGGCCAACCAGGAGTTTGCCAAAAAACAACCGGAACATGATCACAGGCACAGTCACGATGAGGACCAAGACGACGAGGAGAAGCCACATTGGAGACCACTCTCGGATTACCTAGCTCTCTCGGGAGATGTCTTCATCAATGCCATGGGATCAACTTTACTTATATCGGCTGCCCCCTTTTTTATACTCTTCTTTGTACCTTTAGACAATACTAAAGAGCGTGAACCACTATTGAAAATACTGCTGAGTTTTGCGTCTGGTGGTCTGCTGGGTGATGCGTTTCTTCATTTGATTCCTCATGCGCTGCCTCACAATCATCATTCGCATGGTGAACATTCGCATGATCATCATGAAGGGGGACATGGACATGACATGTCAGTGGGCCTGTGTGTATTAGGTGGTATTATTACGTTCCTACTTGTTGAAAAGACTGTTCGACTCATAAAGGGAGATCATGGACACCATCACCATCATGCTGTCGAAGAAAAGAAAGACACTAGTAAAGACAAGAAAAGTACCGGTGACAAGAAGAAAAAGGATGATGCTAGCAGTAGTAAAAAAACTGATAAAAAACAACCTGTTGATATTAAAATCGCTGGTTACTTAAATCTTGTTGCCGACTGTCTACATAATTTCACAGATGGACTGGCAATTGGTGCAAGTTATCTAGCAGGAAATAGTATTGGGATGGTAACTACTGTTACAATATTGCTCCATGAAGTTCCTCATGAAATTGGAGACTTTGCTATTCTTATACAAAGTGGAATTAGCAAACCAAAGGTATAAGATTAAATTATATGATTTCTGATAGAATTTTTATTGGTTTTGATTTAATTTCAGGCTATCATGCTGCAATTAGTGACTGCTGTGGGTGCTTTAGCAGGAACATATGTTTCTCTTCTTGCCGGTGGAATGGGTAAATAGACTTGTATTATATTTACTTTGATTTTTAAACAAAATAATATAATTTTCTTTAAATATAATAGGTGATGTTGCAACTCGGTGGATCTTGCCTTTTACGGCAGGAGGTTTTATTTATATTGCTACTGTATCTGTGATACCTGAATTATTAACTGATACAAAGTTTTGGCAGTCAGTTAGAGAAATTATTGCCATTCTTGTTGGTGTTGGCTTAATGGTGGTTGTAGCAATGTATGAATGAATCAGTGAATAATATAAGAAACCTTTTTATATGTTTATATATTTTTATTATAATTGATAAAAATATTATTTTTAATGAAACATCACATTTACCCAATGAATTGAAAATACCATAAAGTTAAGATTAAATTATCTGAAAACATTTCTTTTATTTACAAGTTCCATAAATACATATTTTTAGGTTCAATTGTTGAATATGCACTAAAACTTTAACAAATGTGCACAAGTAAAAATTAATGTACATATATACAATGTATAGTGAATTGTACTTAAAAAATGTTATCTAAACCCAGTAACAAAGATCTGATTAATACTGAAACTCTTAGCTTCGATTTAGATAAATCTAAGCTTTATGCTTCCATTTGTTGCTCTAAAATACTTTTAAATGGCGTTATTTCGACTAGATTTATTCTATTCTTGTACGTGTCTTTCAAAAAAATAAAATGTAATAAAATATAACAAAACTTTTATCCATTTACTTCGTCAATAATTTATTCACTTCATCAAGGCACGCTTTTGCTTCGTCTAAGGACTCGTAATTATTTTTACTTTTTGATAATTTCCAACCTTTTGAACATGATCTTTTTGCTTCATCTAATAAACCTTTTTTGATATAAACATTTCCAAGATTGATATAAATAGATGATATATCTTCCATATTAGGTAGGTTGTTACCTAAAATAAGCAAGTATTTATTAAAATTGTCAACAATTAGTGATAGTTATAAAATTATTTTAATTTTAAAGTCAAGTTTTGATCAAATTCACAATTTAAATTACTTATAACTACAGTTGAGTTGTAAAATAGTTTCTTGTTCACAAAATATAATAGAATAAAGAACCATAATAAGGTTTTGCAAAATTTCAGATTTATTCATTATCTAAATTTTAAGATATACTCATCTACAGTTTAACCATTTTATTAATTTTATATTTTTTTAACTAATATCTATATGGATATAAAATATTTAAATGATCATATAAATGGAGAATCAAATTGAAATTTTGCAAGAATATTCTTGAATAAAAAATTAATTTTTTATAAAGTTGTAAAATTAACAAACTATATTATAGCACAACAGTACTAAAGAAAATTTTAAGATTAATATGATATTGTATTTTTATAACAATTTTATATAAAAAATTTTGAATTACTTTTTGATTTTATTGTATAGAATTTTAAGAATTCAAGATTCTACCTTATTAAGAATCATGTCAACTTAATTTTAAATTATAAAATTACTTTGAGCATGTTTTAATGTTTCTGTTACTTAAAATATTTATTTACCTATTTCTGCAGCTTTGTTTAAATAAGTAATAGCATCATCAAAGTTTCCTTTCATAAAACTTATGGATCCTAAGTCATTTAGAAGAACAACGCTTTGTTCATGAACTTCTCCATGTAATTTTACACAAAATTGATAAGCTTCCTCCATGAATTTCATAGCCTCAGAATACCTTGTCATTCCTAATAATAAATGTGCATACCAATCTAAATTCATTGCCCAAAGGGCTATAATATCCTCATTTTCCGTTCCTTCATCAATATGTTTTTGTAAAATTTTTAAACAAAATTGGTATCCATTTTCAGCATTCCTTTGAGAGAAAAATTTTTATAATTATTAAATTATATTCTTTATTAAGAGATATTTACTAAAAAATAAAAATTTGTATAAATCCTCTTACTCATTATCTCCTTTGTGTTCTAGAATTTTTGCCATTTTCAAACTCATGTGAACAATCTTCAAATCATCCTGTGGTGTTCCAGCTGAAAGTATTCTTTGCATAACTGATTTAAATAATTTTTCTGCCTTATCAAATTCTCCAACTTCGAAAGCCAAGTTAGCCATGACATCATAAACGTATGTTATGCCATCTTCATTTTGCAAACTTTGTGCTTGACGCAATGCAACATGTAACATTTGTTCAGCCTTCTTAAATTCTCCTTTCTATAATTAAAAATGATTCGTTAGGATATTGAATATTGATATGATACTAATAACAGGTGTTTACAAATGAAACTTAAGGTTCAATACCTTTGTTACATAGATATTTTGTACCACATCTGGATACTCAGATCTTAAATTTTCATTGCGTTCAAATTTGCAACTATTGCATAACAGTTGGTTTATGAATGAATACTTAAAAAAGTTTGAATAAAACATTTATTGCTAAGTTTCGTAGTAAATAATTTATTCAAAAACAACAGTCAAATCAGTAAAACTATCAGTGAAATTGAATTAGATAAACACTGTTTCACTTTTTAAGATCGAAAGTACCTTCAATGAGTAATTACATTAAAAGCTCCAGCCTCAATCATATTATACCTGAATTAGAAGTATGGATCGCTTAATTGTTGTTACTAACGGATTCTCCTTTTTTTCATCCTCCTTTTTCTCGAAGAAGCCCAGAAAGGCATAGCTCGTTGCGAGCAGTAAGGCAGTCTTACTTCCTCTGCTCGAATCATTTGAATAGTCATAATCTCCATAACAATGACCTGTTGACAAGAGACTTCTCAGTCGACGTCTTTCACATACTAATCCAACAGGGCAGCCAGTTCTATTCTCATTCATCCATCCTCCGTTGTTGCTGCTGGTACCAATGGCTCTGCGAGCAAATGTCAGCGAGCTCCTCATGAATTTAGCGAGATGCGTCATTTTTCCCCGGCGACAATGTCACCTCCCCGCAGCATCCTCACTCGCTCTGGTTCATAATCAAGAAAAATCTAGGTTAAAAAAGAAAAGCGCTACCATCAGCAGAGCCACTACAGTGCATGCACGTCAGAGAGACAGAGATGCGCAAAGGACAATAGTCCACACACACACGCTCTGGTCGAACTATTTTTTTCCTGCACCCGAGACCCCAACGTCTCCCCCACACACGCATATACGCATATACTTACGTGCGGTGAGTTTGGCTCCTCCTCTCCCATATACATATGTATAGATCAGCGATCTGCGCGTGTATGACTCGTAGCCTGCGGCTTTTTCCTGGCCCCGCGAGAAGGTTCAAAAAATGCTGCCGCCGCTGCCGCTGCTCAGTGGCTGATTTGGCGGCGCCGAGGCGACGGTTATGCGATTTTCATTTGCCGAATTGTCGAAGAGCCTACTGCGTGGGATGAAGACGCCACTGTCGCCGGACAGCAGCAGCTCGTGCAAATTCCGCCAACACTTGAGGCAGGTTAGTGTGCGCGCACAGTGCGATTATTTTTCTTTTGTTTTCCTTCTTCTTCTTTTTTTTTTGAATATTCATTAGCGGTTTTGTGCATGCGATTATGCAGTGTGTTGTAAAGCGAGTAGTTCGTTCCCTCGGTGAGACAGCTGACGTTGGGTGGATGACGAATGCCGTCGCTGCTGATTTTGTTGATAAGGCGATTTTTTCGGAGCATAGAGGAGTGTTTTGATTGTTTTACGGTGTAAGCATTTTCGGAGTTGGTGTTGGGCTTGCTTTTAGATTGGGCAATGTTTTTTATTGCGGTGGTAATTAGTAGACGAGTGTGCTTTTTATTCCTGATTGTGCTAAAGGAAAAAACTGAAATGACGTAAGGAATCGCGCGATTGGATAGAGCGACTTCGTGGGTGAGGTGGTTGTTACAAATTGCACATTTTTTGTAATCGCAAGATCACATTGATTAAATACGTTATATTAGGCTTGATTTTTTTTAAGAATATCTACTTTTTTGTTGTATTAAGTCGCATGAAAAGCATTTTTCTTAAAGTAATCGAAGATTTGTTTACTTTTTTTGAGAGGTTAGCAGACGAACATGCGCGTGGTGCTTACCATACTATATAGATTGATATTCACGAACGCACAGGCGGGAATATTTGAATTGAGTAAAATTGTTTTCTTAATCCTGTAATTTTTAAATGACTATTTTATTTCTATAAAAAATTGAATTAATAAATATTTTGGTTAACAAAGTTTATTTATATTAGAGTATGTAGCGTTATTAACTCGGTAAATAATTTTTAACTCTAATTTTTATTGTTATCTAACTTACGACTTCTTTTTTATAGGTTATTACTATGCACTTTTTACAAGTTTGCAAAAATAATTACAAAATTTAGTGCTTCGTTCATCTTTTTTAATATAAAAATTTTTTATTTGCAAATGTTTATTAAAATTTTATAACTTTTCAAGATATCTGCTTAAGCATATTTTTTGTGTTTTCAAAAAATTGCCATTTGAATATTTAATAATACATCCCAGATTATAGAAAGTATATATTCTTTTTTTATAAAAAATTTATGC